>JAFBJQ010002583.1:197181-276410 GCA_016785345.1 Trinectes maculatus
CGGTGCCCCCCCCCCCCCCCCCCCCCCCCTCACTCCAGTACTCAAGCCACATGTGTCCTCACACCTATGAAATCAAAATTCCGTCCATGAGCAGAACTGTGAGTAAAGAAAATAAGCACCTGACCAAGAATTAATTTCAACAAAGTTTCAACTTGAGTCTCCTCTTTAAAAGACTTCATCACTGGTGATTGAGGACAAAAGGTGTGATGGCTGCTATGGCAACACGGCTGCCACGATATATTGTGATGTGTCTGGTTCCTTTGGTAACAGCAACAGTTGTGATGATGTCTGGCAAATGGCTGGTGTCTCTTTGTATGTTAATAAGTTTTATTATCGTCCAGCTTTTCCAAATTAAAAATACTCAAACGAAAAGTTTAAAAAAAAGTGCAACTTTCAAAAACTCGCGTGATTTATAAAAAAACCTAGGATGCAATTTTAGGGGGGACACGGGGGACATGACATGAGTAAAGAAAATAAGCACCTGACCAAGAATTAATTTCAACAAAGCCTGAGCCTGTATCTCCTCTTTAAAAGACTTCATCACTGGTGATTGAGGACAAAAGGTGTGATGGCTGCTATGGCAACACGGCTGCCACGATATATTGTGATGTGTCTGGTTCCTTTGGTAACAGCAACAGTTGTGATGATGTCTGGCAAATGGCTGGTGTCTCTTTGTATGTTAATAAGTTTTATTATCGTCCAGCTTTTCCTACACCATGAGGAATAAATATGTCATCTGATTGGTCAAAATGACTTCTGATTAATTATCAGACGTTCATTTGTAAAGTTATTATTATCATGAATTTCAAAAACTAAA
The DNA here is from genome assembly GCA_016785345.1 of Trinectes maculatus. Classification (NCBI taxonomy): domain Eukaryota; kingdom Metazoa; phylum Chordata; class Actinopteri; order Pleuronectiformes; family Achiridae; genus Trinectes; species Trinectes maculatus. The sequence goes on from JAFBJQ010002583.1 coordinate 197,999, forward strand.
ATATCCAGAATATCCTCTACATACCGTTGATGGTGATCTTGGCTGACCACTTGGACGTGCCATCCAAGATGTTCTGCTTGATGCTCTTCATGTGCTGGGCATGGATCATCTTGGAGATGTTGAACACCTTCCGGATCTCCTCAAAGATCTCTGGTTTGTTCCTCTCCCGAATCTTCATCCTGTCCTTCATAGCCATGATGATGTGCTGCGTCCGGTCTTCTGCACCTGTCTTTGAGCTCTTCTCTGCTGCTCCTGAAGTAGACAAGGTGGAGGAAACAAACATCACATGGCTTATGTGGCCATGTTTCTCTGTGTGACTCAGCTTTTTCTGTAGTTCAGTATAAAATGACTTACTCTGCAGGCAGTCAGCATTCAGCAGCTCTTGGCATTTCTCATGCACTTTGACCCCACATTCGGCGCAACGCATGCCCTGTCGGGCAATACCCCACAGCAGACCTTCGCACTCGTAGCAGTAGGTGGGTGTGGTGGCCGTCCAGACCTCAAAGTTGTGGGGTGTGGTGCAGGATATGGGGTAGACCAGGGACTGCAGGGTCTTTTTGTACACATGGTTTTTCTGGTAGAGGAAAGAGAGGAGCAAAGTCATGTTGAAGATGGAAAAGGGGCAGGACAGAGCCCGGGTGGCATCCATTAAGATAACAGAGAAATGTGATTATGTGCGACAGTGCACATTATTATTCCTGGCCTCTCCTCTCCTCTGTAGGAGGTGTGTTGGAGGAGGTGAACTCATCTCCACAGGATGAGAGGACACCTTGACTGGAAGCCAGCTCGATATGGTAAACACAGTATTTTGAATAGGTGGCATTTAAGTGATTATTATTTTTCTTTTCCTCATTATTATAATAATGCAATCATGCAAAATAGAAGTTTTACTTTTATTCACTTTCTCTGTCCTCAAAGGTCTAGTTTTATTCAATCATTTTCAAACTACATTGGATTTTATTTCATCTGACCTATGTCGCAATAGGTCACTCTTGCCACCCTTACGATACCTATTAGTTATATAATCTATAATATATACTGATATTTCTGCTAATAATTGTTGCCTTCAGTGTTATTACGATGATGTAACCGCCATCATGATTTGACACAGTGGAGTAAGAAGGGCACAAATACACACTGGTTCCATTAAAACCTGAGCTGACTCGGCGAATTTCCGACTCTGCACTCCACTGTAACTCCAGCAAACACATTAAAAATACAGCTGCAGAATAATAACAGGAGTGCAATAGTTGGCGAGAAAAGTGTGAAAAGTTATGTGTGGATGTCTTAGGGGTGTGCGCATACACTAAGCTGGAATCAAAGTTTTATAGCAGAAAACCATAATGTCATAGCTTTAAGGTGGGTGGGGGGTGGAGTGGGGGGTTGGTTGATTAGGGTGGGGGGGTATATTGGGCCACTCACAAGCTCTTCATCCTTCAGGGAGGTCCGTGTGGCGAGTGTGTGGGCGAGTCCAGCTTTCCTGGACTGTATCATAGACTGAAAAGCAGAGAAAAAACATTACAAAAAAACAACAACTTTTTGACAATTTCTTTTGGACAATTTGTCAAAGATTCAAATGGCCAGAAGAAGAAAAAAGTAAATGATAAAATAAAATAAAATTATTTGCTGCAGGATTCTGTCATCCATCAGCCCATGATACAGCTCTTCATGTACTGGTAGTTTAGTTTCATTTTGTTAAGTTTTTAAATATTACTTTTTAAGTATACAGAGACTTTTGGAGCTATGGATATTCAGACTCAGCGCTGAGCCTCTCGTCATCATAGAAGACGACGTCCTGTTACCTGACAAAAGAATTCAAGGTACAGGCCCAGCAGGGTTCTGAAAAATGCACCGATTTTACAAAGCATTATCTACGATCAATGCTGGAAAACACTGATTGATTGACGCAGTGCGGGATGTCTGTATGTAAACTGTTGTAATTGTTGTAATGTTTAGAATAGAAGAGAACAAGTTTATATACATTCTGGAAAATGTGTAATCATAACAACAAAGAGCAAACCAATGGATAAAACATACACGTACACATACACTTTTTTATTTCTAGTTTGTGATGACCTTGGATCTTTACAATTATAAATGAAGAATACCCTCATCATCATCACAGCTGTATATCTTTTGTTGGTCTTACAGATTTGTCAAACATTGACTGTTTTTCCTCTGTCTGCTGTAATCGCCTTTGCCAAGTCATTTCAGTCTCATCTGCAGAACTGTGCGTGTCTGTTTTTCTACGTCTTCTTGATTTATGCAAGTTGATATATTAAACTCATTGAACTTAGACAAGGTTATCCAAGATCTTTTATATCACTTCAACCCTCGTGGGTGCTTTTGAAAGTGACCTCCACCCTGGAGGATCCTCTTAAATCAAAGGAGCCAAGTTTCTTTAATCGCAAGTCAAGTCTCTTAGATCTCATTGGCTGCCTATTCACAGCTCTAACCACCAGACAGAGCTCAGCGGTGGATGTACGCCGCAGCCTCCCTAAACTACATCAAAGTAGATATGAGACTAAAGGGAGACAAAATACATTTATCAGTAATTGATTCTTTAGAGAGACAGGTGTATTTTTTTTACTGACTCACAACAGGATGTGGCTGTTTAAAGAACTAAATTAAAGAACTACATCACACCACAGAAAAGAAACTTTTGCTTGGCACTCATTGGCATTTTGAGGAAAATTAATATTTTTTGCGTTTTTCCGATCGATGTGCTTTGCTACTCAGAGGACAATTAGAAAGTCAGAACCAAAGCTCAGCTCGTCAGACAAACAGTATGACGCAGCAGCTGAAAGCTCACTTCTCTCTTACTCACCATAGCCTGAGGGCAGGCGAAGAAAAGGAAAGAGAACACAAGAAGAAAGAAAACGTTACTGACAAACAGGTTCGCCCCTCTGAGAGGAAATGAAGCGTTATTGACATGAAATGAACTTCTTTTGTGTTAGACAAATCTCATAGGTGGGAGAATGACCTCCACCTGTTCGTTTTGCATAACCCCATCCCCCTATGACATGCATCAAACTTTAAAATCGAATGAAAAAATGACCCAAATAAAGACATTTTGTAGATACTGTATATACAAGGCGTACAGAGTAGCAATAAAAAAACAAACAGTTGGAAAGGTAAAAGCAACGGGAGGCAGATTTAGACAATTGTGTACTCACCAGTTCACTAACAAGGGGAACAGGCCTTCTTTTGCGGAGGTCTGGCATGCTGTCAATGCCAAATGGTGTGTTTCCCCTGTGCGTAAACACACATACACACACAAAGGTGACTACACAAAATTGGAAACACAAGGATGTTTTTTTCTTACACACATTCCTGTCTGGTAGTCGTTGTGAGGACATTGCTTAATATTGTGCATTTCCTCAGCTCTTACTGCAACCTTATCTTACCTAGGTAATCTAAATGCCTACCCCGTAACCCTGACCAAATCATATGTATCCCTCTATCCGTGACCCTTAATCCAAGACTAAACCCTCACATAGGATTGTGAAAAACACCCAAAATGTCCTCATCATTTTGAACCAAAATTTGCCCACAAAAACATATAGTACATAACCTTGGAGACACACTCAAACATGCAAACACAAAAAAGTGTTTACTGACCCTGGCTTGGCCCATGGTTGTTTGCTGGGGTCACCATCTTGGTCTCGGCTCTGAAATGGGATGTCATATGTCAGGCACTTACTGTATGTATGTCAGCCATATGTCAGCCTTTGGAAGGCAGAAAATCTTTATTGGTTTTAAAACATGAGGTTGTACATGCACAAAAACGCAAATACTAAACTGGATTGGTTGAGTTTCAGCATCGCATGCCAAAGACAGCACTTCAATCAATTACATTGTCCTCATAAATATATGAGGATCATAAATCTGGTTTCACCTTGTAAACCCCTACCAAACTGTACATACTCACCCACCCAATATTGAATTTTTCTTCTTCACAATTTCACAATTGTACTAAAGAAAATCGACACAACACAGAAACACCGTAGCATGACATACTTGACATCTATAATAATTTTAATCAATACTTTCTCCTAATCAATAACAACCTATTCTGTTAAGGCAGTAACAACCTATTCTGTTAAGTTTTATATTTATGGCTGAAACAACAAATGTTGTTAACAGGGCAAAGATGCCCTTTAGGCGACAGCTAATAAAACCTAAGGCCAATTCATTAGCTTTGCCATGAAGGTGTTTTCTGGTTCAAAGTGAAAATTTCTCTGAACAAACAACAAACCAAATAGGGAAAGTGATTAAAGAGCAACGCCGACGTGACAAAAATGTCAAAAGAATATAAAGAATATTATACAGAAGGAACAACAGTGTTTTATGAGATGTTGGCATTTACAATGCAAACAGGTGAGAAACCACAAAATAGATAACCTGTTCTCCATCTTGGCTTCCATCTGTAAAAACAGCAGAAGAAAGAAAAGACAAGCAGTCATGGACTAGTTTGACTTATCAAGGGGAATAACAAGACACACCCTGGATTATTCATTTGGTTATAAATGCTTGGGTAAAGTTAAAAGCCATGGCGCCTCTGAGTTTTCAGGGTCTGTGGTCATAAATGTTTCATTAACATGTATAATTTATCATGAAAATGACTCTTAATATTTCCCTTGTCCTTCCACTTTAATGTCCGTCTCGCTTTCCAAGGAGATAATGAATGTTTTCTAATTCAGCAAATGGTTACCGCATGCGAGAAGCCTCAGAGAGCTGTAAGGGACTCGTGAGTGGCAGGTGATACATTACTCTCAGGGGGGTATAAAATTACAGTATGAGCAGGTTCCATTTAGTAAAGTAAATACTCAAGGGACCTTTTGGTATGCGGGCTTACTCATAACTGCTCAGCGAAAGTACATTAAGAAAATACCAGTTGTTCCCCTTTTATCTGTGCACACATTGCACTGCAACTGTGACAGATCACAGAGGCTGGTGTGTTACAAATGTAAGATGGAAAAAGAACGTTTTTGAGCGAGCGAGTCAATGCTTTTTATTTCCAAACAAAATCATAAAGGGAACATTAAACGCACCTTTGAAACATTTAAAATATTAATGATTCAGCCTGATGTCTGTTTAAAATATGACGAATGGCACAAACATCAAATAATACTAAAGATGTACTGTGACTCCTTTCATCAAAGACTCCAAAATATGGCATGGCTGATTTGCTGAAATACTACAGGAAACAGTTCATCGAAACTGAAAATGATTTAAACTTAAAATACAGTTGGGACTACCTGGTTCATAGTAATCCTGAGACAGTGTGGACATGGTTATACTCGTCAGGTTGCGTCTGGTTTCTCTCTTTTCCCGCAGAATCTGCTGGAAGCTCCTCAAGCACTTCAGCCTGCGTTCATCAGTTTGACTTATCTCTAATGTTGGGTCTGCTTCTCCCTCTACTTTGACCTCTGGGGCAATGTCTGTAAGCAGCCGAGTAGGTAGGGGCAATTCAGTTTCTCCCTGCTCCTCTGGTGCTGTAAGTTCTTCAGCCAAATTGGAGATAGAGATGGATTCTGCAGTGGTGCTTTGTGAAATCTGGGCTTCTCCACTCAGATCCGCAGGTCTGTCTGCTTGACCCTTTGCAGCACCTTCAGCAGGTTGTTCTGCAAGGCTATCAGCTGGAGGTAGTGCTGCAGTGCTACAGGAAATTGGGTCTGTGCAGACTGTTTTGGTAGACTCTTCATCTATGCGTGGGGGGACACGAGGGTCTGAATAAGGAGGATGTTTGAAGGTGTCTATAGTCTCTTCAATGATAGGCTCCACAGAGAAATTATCTGGTTTGTCCAAAGTACTATTTCTACATAAATGCCCAACAGCATTACTACTGTCAAACACAGGCCCTTTCAGGCTTTTGCCAGATGTTTGTTCATTGGACCTTTGTTCAAATTGTGCCACAGAGCATGAAGGTCTTGAAGGCAAGTCAGCTGTAAGTAGGTCAGAGGGCATTGATATTTCAAAGTCTGTTTCCTCTCCAGGAGACTGGGCTTCAGGTACGTCAAGCTTGCGCAATGCACCCCGCAAAGCAGTGCTAAAATCAAGTACAGCCTGGCCAATGCGCTTGACATTGAAACTACCTGCTTGAATGTCTGCACTACCAGGAGGAGGAAGCCAATTTTCCAAGCTTTGGTTACCAGTGTCAGGCTCTTGAATGAACGGCCTAGCCACACTGGTACTTAAGTATGCCTCAGGCCATATAAATTCTGAAGACTCTTCATACGCTACATAATTTTCCTGATAACTATTAACTTGACAGTTTGTTGTGTAGGTCAGGTCATTTGATTGCTGATAGTCAAACTCCTCTGCTTCTCCATCATGCACGTCAACTGAGTGGTAACCAGAACTTTGAGGATAAGAAAAATCAGCAGCACATTCATACATTAAGGAAGGATTTTCAAGGTGCGTGTCCTTAGACACATGAATTCCAGACTGGGTTTGTGACCTTCTTCTCCGTGACTGCCGCTCCTTACTGCTAGAAGTACTGGCTGGTGATCTGTAGTATTTACTAGAGCAAACAGAGATCTGTTCAGAACTTCTGGTGGGAAATTTTCCAGATGTACCATGTCTTCCTGAACCACTGTAATGATCCCAACTAGCAGCTCCTTTACAACATGGATGGTTCTCATCTCCATGTTCTTTCAGATTTCTGTCCCTGAGGTAAGCAGTTTCCCTGTGCCACACAGCTTTTGCAGAGGCACTGTGTGATGGTCCAGCATTAGCCCAATGCTCCTGCCTTTCATCAGATATTTGCTGTGTTCTCCCATGACTAGATAGTGGTCTATCGAGGTCAGACTCAGATTTTGAACTATGACCAGAAGACAAGGAGCTAGTGCTTGGAAAGTCTTGGCCATCCTGCTGTTCATGGTAGCCAAAGCTATGCTTTCTTTCTATCGCACCTACTGGAATATCTGAGCTGTGGTCAGAAGTATCCTCAGGTTCCTCCAGTTCCTGATGATCAACAAATTCAGCGACAGTAGATTCTTCAGACCTGGGAAGCAGGTCACCGTGGACGCTATGGCGTTCTTTACGGGCTTGAGCAAAAGACTTTGCATCAGATTTTGGCACTGTACTCCCCAAACTGCCATAAGCACTAGCAGGCCTTCTGCGAGGGGATGATCCATCATTGCACCCTACTCCTGACCAGGTCCCTGCATGTACACCCGAGCTAGACTTGCTAGAACGAATGCCCTCAATCTCCAACAATACAGCATCTACACAGGATGACACCTCCTCAACTGACCCTCTAACTGAAGTCAAGTAATCCCTGAGGTCAGAGATTTCCTCCTGGATCTTGTTGATACCCCTCAGCTCTTTTAGAATGTGCTCAATAATGGCACTCGACTCTTCCTCTTTGTCTTCATCCTCTTCTAGCAGCATACGTCGGGGAGCTCTGTTGTAATTGTAGTCCACACAGTCACCGGCAGAATGTGGTCTCTTTGGCCGACTACGTGGTGAGGCAAAATCCCTTCCTCCTGTATATTTCGTACCATTTATTTCTGGACCACTGAGACTGTAGTGCAGGGATGGTTGCAGGTGCTCAGGAGTGGTTGGAGTTTCACATTCGAATGAGATTCGCTTCCTGTTTGCTGGGGATCTTGAGCTTTTATGCTGCAAAGTGCAGGGTATTCTTATACATCCTTCTCTGTTCAGCTCAACCTCTCCTACACATGGTGGCCCTGATGCCACTCTGTGTTCTTTACCATTAGACACTTTTGGAGAATGGACTCCAGGCCTAGAACTAGATTTAGGATAGATCCTTCTGTGCTCTTTTCTACCTTCCTCTGTTTCCGCCTCCTCCTCGTCCTCAATACCTGCATAATAGTGGTGGGACTCAGGGACATGGTGATCTGCAGATCCTTGCAAGAGACGGTGGATTTTACCTCGAATGACTAATGCTACCCTGGGGTTTGGAGCCCTCTTTTTGGGTGGGTGGTCTTTTCCCTTTGTGCCACCTTTGGGTGAAACACCTGCTCCATGTTGTCCATTGAAACGATTTCGAGAGAACATATTCTTCTCAAGATAGGGGACTGCCCTTATCTTAATTCCCACATCACTGGTGGGAATTACAAGCAATTTGCTCCTGGTATCACAGTTTATTTAATAGAGCCTGATGTAATGTTATTCAGTCCAATAATTCAAAACAAGTGGTCCATAACTAAAATGGGAAGACAAAGATAAAATACTTGTAATATCAAATATTAGCAACTTAAGTCAGGAGAAAACTTTAAAAAAAAAGAGACATTTAACAAATTATTTTCACTGTAATGAAGATGAACCTCTTCCCCAACATTAAATCAACCAGTACTATCATATACAGTGCCAATATATTAAATTATTAATTAATTAATATTTTATATTTTACATTTAAAATAGGGAAACACTGGGACATTGTGGCTTGGGCACATATTTACAAAAAAGTATAAAACAAAAGAGGGTGCTACTGCTGGGCTTCCGAAACACATTTCCTCTCCACTAAAGAATGATAAAATATTATATGATTATTGATAAGAGTATACATACTTAACAGAATCCTTTAGTGAATACAAAATTATTATACAATTATATTATTATAAAATATTTTTAATGTTGCCGTTCCAATTAACATTACACCATTGTCTCCATTCCATATTGTAATGATAAGAGCCAGGTTAAATCAACCTTTTTGATCCAAACGACCATGTCAATACACCCTGACCGTACTACATGAATTTAATCAGCAAAGCTCCCCAGCTGAACATCAAAGACGCAATCAGATTGCGATGCAGGATCTATTTACTCAGTCTGTGCAAAATGAAAGATTCTCGGACACAGATGCTACATGGTGCTGTGGCTGTAGAGTAAGATAACTGTACTTCCTGATTTCCTTCCTCTTTCAATCACTCTAACAAGTTGCAGATAACACACACACACACACACACACACACACACACACACACACACATATATACACACACACACACACACACACAGAAAATGGGTGTACATCACACTACATATGGCAACTCAATCTGTGGTGACAATATAATTTGCACAGGAAAGGACATATTATGTGACATTATGTGGCACATGTGCAATGGTACGGAGACCTATTACCCACACACAGACTGAGCTTAATAAGATTCATTGATTGACCTATTATCTTTACACTCTCTTAACCCAATTGTGAGATCTAAAATCATTGGTGGTAACTAAGGTAAGCGCCAATGTCAAAGACAAGGTCACACTGGGAAAGAGTATACTGTGTCAATTACCTTACTCAAACTGGAAAAGAAAGATACGTCAGTGTCAAATTATCTTTCGAAAATCCAAATATGTTAAAGGCTTCACATCCACCTCTTCTGTTTCCTTTTTCCTGTTTTATTGCCTGTAAAAATCTGTAAAAATATCCCCTTTCTGTTCTAATTTCTTGTTTAAAAAACATATTCTGTCCACACACCTCATATTGTTTCAAAATTCATTTTCCATTGCATTTCTGTTTTACAGGATAATTTGATGATCACAGAGGATCTGTATCTCTGACCCCTTGTGCTTTTACGTCTTGGCTGTTTGAAATGATGATTTCCAAGACGCTGGAACTTACTCTTTGTTGGTCTCATTGGTCAGAAAGATAAAATTTAAATGACGTTTTTACGATCTCACGTGTGGAAACACTATTGATCTCAAAGGGACAGAAATGTCCCATAATGCGCAGCAAAGACAGCCTTTTTCAATTTTAACATGAAGGGACAAAGTGCGTATTTTGTTGAACTGACACATTTTAGCAATATTTTATACCAAAATTATTTGACAATGCCATTAAACTGTCTACTACAGCTGTAGATAAATGAAAGTGGTTTAAGTACACCTCATTTTGGGGCCTGTGATGCCAAAAGAGCCACCACATTTCTCAGCTAACGTATGTTAGTCAACTGAAGAATCTTTGCCACAATGTTGTGATGCAAGAATAAACAAGAGGCCCTGAAAATCTCTTACGGTAATGTGCGTCCCACAAAACCAGTTTAATTACAATTTTAGGTTTTTCCACTGAGTATGGTTGTGTTTTTTCAGTGCACTAGTTTGACTGTTGACAATAAAAATGTTAATTCTGATAACTGGTTTGTTAAGTAGTGGGTAAATGTTCAGTTCTATATACTGCTGAAACAAAATGCATTGGGAAATGCATTGCCCTGTGATTGAAAGTCAAAAGTAAACAGAATGCAGACATAAGAGAAATCATCTCTGAGTCCTGATTTTTTTTTTTTTTTGGAATATTACAGCGACACAGTATTTAGTGTGTGTACTGTCAATCAAATCTAACCACACATGCCCATACATGCATCACAACGCTTCTCCATGCATTGGTTTTCTGTTTATTTCCCCCCTTTCTATGTCTGGTGGAGAGCAGCTGGCTGATGGCAGGTTAGAAGACCCCCTCACCCCCATCCAGCCCTACTGATTAGTAAGCTACTGCATTGATGGGAGGAAGCATTGCACAGGTGCAAGGGTATCTAAACCATGTCAAGAGTCCAAGTCTTCCATAAATATGATGCTTGTAGTGGTTTTCCGTGCAGCCCATTCATTCTCAAAGCTCTAATTTACAAAACCTATAATTTGCATAAGATTACAAAAGAAAGCTCCTTTATGCTATTTGGTTTATTCATCTTGCTACATTTCCTGCTCCCTCCTGTCCTTCATCTTATTCTTATTATTTACGTGCTCTTGTTGGCAACTCCCTCGTGATTTCTTCCACTGTCATTTCAAAGTGGACACAATCCAAAGGCGACGCTCGAGCCAAAGAGGGAGATCTTTCTGATTGTCTGTGCCAGAGCCAGAAAATGACGAGAATTACTTTGGAGATATACCTCCTTATCTCTGGTGAATTATACTGCAGCATACAGTACATGCATGTCGTGGCAGACAAAGGTGGAGGAATGGGATGTCAGCTTGTTTTGACGATCCTATCTTTAACTTGGTGGAATGGCAGATCCAAAATTATAGTGCTTAAAGCCAAAGGTCACACAGATATAACAATAGTCGATTAAATGAAGGATTAGTATCCTTCTGCACATCTTGTTGCATGGGCAGTAGAAAGGTATCAAACCAGTTTCAACAATATAGTTTTCTTGCCACAATTTAACAAATTCAGGCTTTCAGAGGTAAGAAAACATGAGGAACATGTTTTTATTTTTCTCATTTGAAACTAGTCCTTATACCTTAAATGGAAAATAGACTATTTGTCAGGACAAACAAGAAAAGTTTCTTGTTGCCCAAACTTTCTCTCTAGAATGTGAATGTCATGCTACTTCCTCTTTTGATATACAGAGCCATTATCATTATTCCTAGAGCTGCGACATGTCACCTGTCAGAAAAAAAAAACTAATATCATTTCATTCCTCACACACAAACAACAGTGACATACACATCTCTCGCTCGTCAAAAAACATACACTTTGCCATTATTTTTTTGTCACAGTCCATAATTCAAGCAGAGTAAGAGGAGGACGTACATTGTACAAAAACGAAATCTGTAACCAACAATCCTACCAACTGAACTGTTTCATTAAGAACGTCAGGTGTACGGCTTATTCCAATCATTTGGAAGTGAAAATCCTTTAAACGTCCTGCCACTTTATCTACAAAGACAAGAAAAATACCCAGCAGACGGGGGAGAGTACATAACTACAGCTGATTGGTAACAATCATACGGGAAGGATTTGTGTGTCTCTACGCAAGGAGCAAACCCTCACAAACATCTTGTGAACGTGTGTTTAATGAGGATGTTATTCTGTCGTGGACAAAGACTGCCTGACAGAAAATAAATACCACTATTAGGAGGGGGAAGGGAATCCTGGGGAAAAGAATGACAGCTGGACGAAAAACAGGCTCAGAAAGAGAAAGTGCCATGAAATAAAAGCATGTTTAATAAAACTAAAAAAAACAACAACTGCATAATAGATTTCAATCACAGAGGTAAATTTATAAATGGAGGGATTACTAGAATACAATACTGGCAAGACAATGTTTTACCAGTGGGGTTGTTCATGATGTGATGTTTTTGTTCTTTTTTTTCCAGGACAAAAAAAATGAAAGCAAAATTAAGAGCGTGTTGAAAAATTGATCTTGTTAAGTGCCTTTCTGCACATTTTCTGCTTTTTTTCCACAATCCACACTGCGTCCATCTTCACCTGAGTGTAATTTTATTTCTAACACTGAAAGCAAAAATACTTTGCTAACAAAACTTATACACACAAACGTGTGTGTGTGTGTGTGTGTCTGTGTGTGTGTGTGTGTAAATAGATAAAATAGTCAGGCAAGAGTTGTCGTTCAAACAAATCAACGTTGATTGTCTTGGTATTAAGATAGATAAGTGTTTACGATTGTAACATCAAGTTACAGTAAATGCTTGTTTATCTGGCTCATTTGATGTGATGTTGCAAATGAAGTTGCTGTGATACACACACACACACACACACACACACACACACACACACATGCATACACGTTCCCACCAGCAGGACTGAGTCATTGCTGAGTGGGACACTCAGGCTCTGCTGTCACCTTCATTAGCCTAATTCTCCTGCACACTCTAATTGATTTATCATCGCCACTCCACCTCCGTCCAAACGTGTCAGTCATTTTTCACACACGCACACACACTACTTTAAGTGGACACATGTATGACCACGCACGCACACACACACACACACACACACACACAGTATATCAATTTCAGTAAGACATAAATGTCCCTCCTTTTCATTAATCACGCACACACACATTCACGCACATACACAGGCGACAACCCGGCTAGCGGCAGTAGGAGGCAGTTGGGTTTGCAGCATAAACAGGCTGCTGTACAAGGCAAAGTGTTTGCACTTGAAGGCTCTGATGGGCTCTCAAAGCAAAGCTGTAAAAGCAGCCAGGGGGAACGCCCATCACTGAGTTCCTAACACACAGCAACGGGAAGCGGGGTTGTTGGGAAGCAGAACGTTAAACCATGATACTCAGCAAATCAAATCAGCCAGGACAGCTCCCTCTCCTTCGCCTCAATCCGTTCCTTTCTCTTTCCTACAGTGAGCGTCTGCTCCGTGAACCACCGCTGGCCGTGTTCCATCAGTAACCTGATGCGAATGACAATGCCTGGCCTCCTGAGGCTAATTGATTTAGCTTGCTCTCAGCCATTTAGGAGATGCCACACAATGATGCCACTTGTTGCCCCAGCCAATTCGGGATAAAAGCCCTGTTCTTAACAAAAAGCTTTTTCCTCTCAGCTGTTTGTGATAAATTGATGGTTGTGAAGGCGCAGCCTGGAGCTTCAGCAACCACCAGCTCGCTGTTTAAAACCTGCTTCACAAGGGAACCTCTTCTTCTCTTTAGTGCCAGAGGCCACATAATAGTAGAGATGTCTGATATTATCGGCCGATATTGGCATTCAAATTTAATTTTGGAAATTATCCGTATCGGGTTTAACATTTTTAAAGCCACAACTTTTACACAACATGCACATCAAACTCTTAAGCTACTTCTCTAACTCAAACTATGAGAGATGTGATGTAGAGTTTTCGAGATACTTTTGTATTGTTTATATATCGGGTATCAGTTGATATCGGTATCGGGAAAATAATAGTTGGACACTAGAAGTATATCGGATATCAGTAAAAAAGCCAATATCGAACATAATAGTCAAAATATAGTACTACATATACAGTTATACATGATTGCCTCTATTGCTTTTGTGTGTTTGAATAACTGTCACACCACAAACTGTATGAAAGTGTGTCGTTATGCTCATTTGTTGACACGCAGCGGTTCAAGAGGAAGCTTGGCGAGACATTAAAATACAGCCAGCTGGTCGTCCCTCAGGCCATTTAGAATGAGTGCAGCCATGATTGTTTTTCCAATCATATCAAATGCCTTACAGTGACCTATGCTTTATTTCATTTTCTACTTTATGATTCCCTTTTTAGCTGCAAGGAATCTCAACAGAGGAGTTTTTAAGTATGAGGACTGAAGATCCATTTAGGGAGATTAAACCTTGTCAGAGTGAATTAAAGGTGAAATCCTAAGGAGCATTAGGTTTGATCACTGTAACAAAATTTCATGCACGTGTCCCCTTTCCTCTAATTTATTTTACTGGTTTATTACCTCCACACAGCACATTTTGTATTTACCCATGTGTGTTTGTTGATTTGTTTTTGTGTGAGTATATTAAAAGTACTCCATTTATTTGAAAAAGGGAGTTAAAGGGGCAGAATTAATTAATAATTTAATAATTTTCCCTTTTGTTTTTTTGTACGAGCTTTGATAGAGGTTTTTGTTTTCTACTGAGGGACATATGAGTATTACTGTATTGTTTGTGTTCACATATTGGCATTTCCATTTCTATAAATAAATGAAGGCATGTCATTACGGATTTCAAAGCCAGTTGATTTCTTAGCTGTCTCATGTAAAAGAACATGTAAAGCTGTTCTGACTGTTGCCTGGATACTACACACTTCATACTGCATCTTCCCATCCACTCCTGTCTTCTTCTTCTTCTTCTTCTACATGATGCCTCTCTCCCTACAAAACACACAGCTGCCCCTCCGTCCCTTTTCTCATTTTATGTTAAGGTAGCGTTGTACACACTGACCCTTGTTGGATCTATTTCCTTTCTGTGCCTGCTTCAGGGCATCCAAACCTGCCATGCCTCTACTAAATAACACACACACACACACACACACACACTTATCCTTGTGTTTCCAGCACAACTCTGGCAAGGTAAACCATAAGCCATCTGACAGTGCAAACACACATAACTGTGTTTTATATTGGGCATAGTGCCAGTTTTTTATTCCAATGTAAAACCATCAGAAATAACTGACTAACAACATGCAGTCAAAACACACACAGGCATAAACTGTCACTATTCTGTTATGTTTTTGAATCGGTGTACACTCATTTGCATGTATAAATGTCAAAGTGTCCAACGTGTGAATAGCTGTGCATGGTAAACCCAGCCACAACCACACCCCATAGCCTGCCCTTAAGTTCACACATCATTACACTGGCAGCATCCAAATCACTGCGGCCTTTCAGTACATCAGCCTGCTCCCATCACGCATGGCTACTGAGGTCAGTGCAGGCGTGTACGCTGGAGATAATGTTTATTATGTGTCAGTCAGAGGAATAAACATAAAGAGGTCAGGAGCCACTGCATTTCAGTGTTTATATCGGTGCAGCTGCTGTAGACAGTCTATGAATCAGCAATTGTGTCTCTGACTGGACAACGATGATGTTTATCATCAGTCCTTTACCACACTGTCTGATTGACACGAGGAGTCCGGGAAATGACTTTCTCACCAGCTCAATCCTACAGCTAAAACGACTGCCTCTGGTGGTGCCAGCCATCCAATCAATTACTGGAAGCCCGGCAGTCTGAACCCCGCTGTGGACATAAGGACGGTAAAGTCATTATTCATTCTCTCCTTTGCGGCTTATTGTTTTTTTTTCTCCTACTTTTACTTTCTTACTGAAAGACACCCTGGAGGTTGTTGAGCATCTCACAGCACCACAGAGATTTAAATAAATGATGAGTAAGCTCTTCCGTACAAAAAACAGAGTTTTTTTTTTCATATTAAGCTGACGTGGTGTCATCTAACCAATGTCCTGACCTATAGGTTTGATAAATTATGTTGTCTCTTGCAGAGGGAAGTTCAGAGCTGCAGACTGGATCTTCGGAAAACACCCAGGAGCTCAGAGACTGTGACGTGCTCACACGACTAACGCGCCCACACACTGAGCTGGGAGACGGCACTGGATGGAGAACACAATACTTTTTTCTCCACATAAACACCGTCTGTGTGTCGATGGCAGAGATGAGGAGCAGAAGGCAAGAATACTTCCTTGAATAATACACAAAAATAAATGCTTTGGGGAAAAATTGAGAGAAAAAAAGTATACGTTTACTTTTTCTTTGTTTCCGTAGTCTTGTTTAAAGATAGAATGTCTGGCATAACTGCAGGAGAGCAGAGGAAATGTGTTTCCCTTTTCCACTATTACTCCACTTTAAATAACGTTCTGAGCTTGCAGCATCAATAAAAAGGAGAGGAAGAGGTTCATCGGGCTGCTTCAAAGATCCCTCAGTGCCAATTAAGTTCCAACGTCTAGTGCATTAAAACAGGATGATTAATAATTGATTGAGAATTTTTGCCAAACACTTGCTGATCCTCTTACCTGTGTAGAAACCGAGGACCTACCTCATGCAGAAAATGAGCCAAGGTGGTGAGAGAGGGAGGAGGAGAAAGTTTGACGGTACAATCCAAGCGTCCGCAAACGGAGCGTCTGCAAATTTCCAGTGAGCACAAACAGACTGACTGCACCACGTCACAGCATTTATTGGATAGAAGAGCAAGTCAGAGGGTTTCGAAGTATCGAGTCTCTTGCAGATGTGCGATCCAGAACTGAACGTGTGAGAAGATTAGTGCATCAGAAAATATCGGCAGGTTCTTCTGACGGGTGGGTCACTGTGTCACTTTCCCTGTATCTCCTGTCCTCCTCAGGCTCTCTCACAGCGCTCACTGATTCGCCTCCCAGCACTCCTGTCTCAGCCTGTATACACACACACACACACACACACACACACACATACACACACACACAATCTCTCCACCTCTCAGTCTCTCAGCTTCACTTCATCTCTCCCCGCCTGTCTTTCTTCCCGCCTCCCTGTATTTCTCATCCACACATATGCCGCTTGATCTTTATTCATTTCAGGCTTTTTTCCTTATGCCCCCTTATTCCCCACCCACCACCCTCCCCACACACACACACTTCCATTAGCTCTACTCATCACAGCTTGTTGCACAGACGCAACCACGTGTTGGATGCACTCTCTCTCTCTCCCTCTCTCCCTCTCTTCCCACATCCGCTTCTGTTTTTCTCACGTTATTTCACTTCTCACACCTGCCACCTCTCCAACAGTCACACATATGTTACTCTGCCTCAGTGCAGTAGCCCCATGTCCTCAATTTATAAATTATAGTCCTTTTTCCTTTTTTTTTTTTTACTTCTGCTGACCTTGAATACATGCTTCATTACTACACAATGCTTTTTTTTCTGTTGATAATCAACATTAATAACTGAAAACATCTGAAAAACTAACAGCTGTTCAAGTAGTGCCAGTAGTAAATATGACATGTGTATGTATATATATATATATATATATATATATATATATATATATATAAAATTGTATGTGCATATGAACTTATAGGTTATTACCAAAAGGACAAGTGTCTTAAATCTATATCTATGGGAGTATGTATTCTTGTTTTACTCTTATGAAGGATTACAGCTTTGTTTTGGCTGAGCTCTGGGCATAAAAAATGCTTTGGAGCTATTGGATGGTGATGTGGCTTAAGGCTCGTTAAAGGGCTATTAACACAAAGTAGCATCAAGGATGAAGCCGGTGGCGAGACAATCAGCCTTGAAGACCAAGCTCACTGTACTGAAAACCTACATATGATGCTCCTGTAATGAGGGACATGAAAAAGCATGTTGGTAATAAATATCCAGCAGAGTGAACTGCATCCAAAGCATAACTGCCTTATTAGAATATTTATTATTATATATCACCCACAACCCTGCTCGTTTCAGAAAGATTAATGAATGGTTGTCATGATTTCAAGTGACGACAAAATTTTTTTAGAAAAGAAGCAAAAGCTCATATAATTAGTGTCACTTCCTCTGAGACAAAAGGCGACGTCTGACGATGCAAATGCTGGGTCCTTCACAGTGTGAGAGAAGATCAGTGAGGAAGAGGCAATAGGATTTTGGTCAGAGATGTTGCTGGATACCAGGACAAGTAATATATGATTGAGTTGTGTGTGTGTGTGTGTGTGTGTGTGTGTGTGTGTGTGTGTGTGTATGTGAGAGTGTTTCTTCAACTACTGCGTTCCGTCACTATGGTATAAGCCAGGTTCCATCACTATGGTGAACACAGGGGTTATAGTCCGATCAGGGGAGGGAGAAGGACAAAACATATTTTACACTGGCTTCCTGGAGGGCATAAATGAGGACCCCTGCAATCCCTGCAACACAAACACACACACGTGCACGTGTGCATGGTCCTGATTTCCATGGTGACTTTGAACCAATGTCAGGCAGTAATGTTAGGTGCCTCCGCAGAGCTGTGTTGTTGGTATGCTGAACCGAGTCGACATCGCTGAACGATACAAAAACCAATCCTTCCCTCCGTCTGTCTTCTCTTCTATTCAGTCTTTCCTCTCTTCTTAATTCCATTTTGTTTTGCCTTGTTCGTTTGTGCCTCCCTCTCTCTGCTCTTATTCACTTATTCCACAGAGAGGGAAAAACTCAAAGCAGGTGACCTGAGACACAAGTTCACTAAAACTGCGTTCGACTCAAAAAGAGGTGAGCGAAAATGAGTTTGGAGTCCCGTCAATCAAACAGAAACTGCTGAATCTTTTTTAGTTTTTAATTAGGTTCATAACAATTAAAGTTGATTTGTTCCATTACGATTTCCAGCACAGGAAAAAAAGAAGATACTGCCAACACCTTATTGGAAATTGTTTAGAAATTCAACATTTCACATCCGACTGACTCAGATAGCAATTTCTCACCAGTATCAGCGTCGCTATATCAGAAAGCAGTGAAGGTGCAAGACTTGGTCGGTGTCTTGCGTTTACGGATCACTGCAATCACAGTCACAGAATATTAATGACCTGCTAAATAATGATTCTATAAAATATGCCAAGATCCTTAATTGTAATTTAAATTAACTTATTTTAATTGCATAACCGCCAAAAAAAACCCCTTTAACTGTATTGTATTTATACTATATTTGACATTTGGAATTATTCTTTCACACATTCTCTGTTGCCTATTGTCCTTAGTCTCATATTATTTTCCATCACCACCTGTCTTTCTTATACATTTTTGTCTGGACTTCCTGACAAGCGGCTGACAGGTGGTTCATTCCCACCGCATTCAATTATTTCTGCATGTTCCCTCTGACAATACTGCGTTATCATTCTTCCCCGCCCCATTACATCAACTCTCATATTTGTGGTTTTTACTGCTGCTGCTTTTTCTGTTTTCCCCATGATAACTCACTTTTTATTCTATCACTGGAAGATGTGATGAAATGTGCAGATAAGGAAAACAAAGCGTTTTAAAACATGAAATTAGGATTTTAAAAATAACGCAGAAATTCTTATTTTGAATCCCGTCCAAGAAATGTTTGTCGAGCTATAAACCAAACTCTATGAAATATCTGGTTGCAGAAGCTATAACAAGAACACAATGCAAAAAAATGTATTGCATTGTATAACACCTGCTCGACATGTCCTGATTCTCTTGTACTGTGACAAACAACACAGGGGGAGTTGTGCACATATGCTGAGCTGGAGCATCTCTCGCTGCTCTTCATGTCTTCCCTCCGCTCTTCTTTCTACGCCTCCTATTTCCCTCCCCAGGCTGCCCCTCCTGTCCTCTGGTGCTTGTTTTGATATCAGTCTGCTTCGTGCAGCAATCTCATCTCACAGAGCCTTTCATTGCTTTGCCATATGAATGTGTGTCTGATGCTTTGGAATGTTTCCAAGGTCAAAGATGAGTTGCCTATGTATACAACAATTCCCTCAAATAAAGAAACAAAATCCAGTTAGTTGCTTGTCATTTTGTGCCAAAACAAACTGTATGGGCATTTTAGTCCAGGGCATAAGGGCATTCTTTGTAATGGCAGAGAAGTTTGTTGCTTTCATCTAGGGCTGCAACAATTAGTCGCCGTCGTCGACGACGTCGACTATTAAATATGGTCGACGAGAAATTTTGTGGTCGTCTCGTCGTATATTATTTTAAGCAACATGATGAACGCCATTCAATTCATTAGAATACATGCAAATAAAGTTGCAATGCGCCACCGGAAAAGTAAGGGGCAATAGCCTGCACCATCTGCGTCCATATTGAACTAAACACTGAAGAAGTTCAATAGCAATAGCAAAGTCGATGCAGTAGCAACGATGGCTGAAGCAGAGGTGCATAGTGATGTTAGCGTGAGACCGCGAATGTCTAAAGTCTGGGAGTATTGTCGGGAAAATAAACACGTCACGTGCACTAAAGTAACAATAGCTAAGCTACTTTAAGGCCCCTTTCTTAAAAGATGATGTTAATTTCGTTTACACGTACCAGGATATCCAAAGCCGACGACGACCGTCATGTTACGTTACAACTGTGTTTCACCTTTTCACGTGTCTGAGGAGTTTTTACCCGGAGTTTTTCAAAGTAACGTTAACGTCATTTTCAGTGACTGAAACCTCCGGTTAAGCCCCATTTAAAAAAAATATGCGTCTTTACTATTATACTGCAACGTCCGACCGGACGTATCAGGAAGACGAGGAGTTGTACAGCAGCCCTCTTTATTGGTAACGTTTCTCAAATACAACCTGGTCACTGTCGGCCGCAACCACGCCAACAACAACAGAACAACAAAACTTCCTTATTTATTACACACGGCTCTCTCCACCAACCAGACGCATTCACAGACTGTGGGACATCACAGAACTCTCATAATAACACTGAACATTAGTGCAGGATCGCTACAGTACTATTATATGCATCACTAGTGGACACATTGCCTCCAATACTTCACAAAGCTCAATACACATAAAGATACACTGCTTTTCAATGAAATCCAATTAATACCCAACTTTGTTAAAAACGGGAAACGTAGCAAATAAATGATCGATAATCGTTGACTAATCGAAAAATTAGATTATAGATTAGTCGACTACAAAAATAATCATTAGTTGCAGCCCTACTTTCATCTACAATGTCATTAAAAAAGTGGAAATATCTAGTGGAAAGAGTAGTTTAAGAGTGGTAGTTACACCATCAAAACAATTTGGTTGGAGCCGGGAAGAGTATGTACCCTCCCTGAGTCACAAAAAAATATTGTGACTCTGATGTGAAAGTCGTTTCCTGCAAGTGGCTCATCATTAACTGGTGACAAAAGAAAAAAAAACAGATACAATATAATGAGATCTACATATCTATTTACCGAGGAGCCACCGTTTGCATGTGTGATGTAACAAAAACACGTGATACTGAAAATAACATCTAATTAAGCTGCGGCATCTGCCAAGGCTGAACGCCTTTGATTCTTTGACAAGAAAAGCTTTTAAACATTGTAACTTATTGCCTTTATTAAAAGTTGGTAAATACAATAATCCACTAATGGTCATATCATAAGTTAATAAACGCGAAATGATGGGATAACCAGTGAAAAATCCTCATTTCTAAAGACAATAAAGGTTTGTTAAGTCCACATGGAGCTGATAAAAGGTGAATGCTGAATATGTTATATACATTATGTATGTTGTAAATAATTATGTACTGTTTCAGCAGAAGCACACACACACCTAATGTCAACTACAGTGACAGCACCATAATCGCAAACAAATGTAAGGTTGTGTTTCCATAGAAATGTGACATCGTTACCATGGCGCAACGCTCGCTACGGAGACAAAAAGTCTATTTCCGTCTTTATGGGGATAACTGCTGACCAGTGGTTCCATCCTCCTCCTTCCAAACATCAGGAACACTGGCAGCTATGCTGACTTCATTCTGCATGTCTGATTGAAATGCATGTCTGATCCACAAATGGAAAAAGGCATAATCATTAGGCCTCACACTGTTTTTTAAAATTATTTCTTTAACCTTGTTGCAGAGAAAAAAAAGTCATTTCTAGACTGATTCCAGCTTTAATATAATCACAGATTTTAAAAAAAAGAATGATACTGGTTACGTGGCAGATGTATTTACAGTACGTGATATAATCAGCGAACCAGAGAGCTACAGTAAATCTGTTATTTCACTGCTGAGACTCCAATAAGGAAATTAAAATAGAGGGTCAGCTACAGAACATCAGGGATTTAATTACTGCTCAAGGCCACTTCAGTTGGGTGGATGCATGTCAATACAGAGCTATGAACCTGCTTGTCTCCCTATGAGTCTGTGGCTCCAATAAATAAAGCATGTGGCATGTCTTATGTTTTCATTTGTGCAGTCTCACAGGCATAGGGGGTCATTTAGTTCAAGTGGTCCAGGGTTACAAGTCACAGTTTAATCCTGCTACCCTACAAAACAAAGCACTTCAAGATGTGAATGTGCCCTCTTTGGTTCTCCCCACAGACCTGCTTGCAAAATGAACACTTATCCTTCCTTCATTTTCTCAGATATCAAGTGTAAACACAACACACAAGTTACGCATGAACTTCCACTATTATTTCCATTATTTTCATAGTCTAAGTCACTTTGACTTTGATAAGCTTATCTGTTTGCTTATTCGTTTTTCTTTTGTCCAGTGCAATAAGGACCGCACTGACCTATATACAGTCCTGTACCTGAGAGAAAAAAACAACTGCTGTCCACTTATTCCTTAAGGATAAAGCATTCTTAGATGCAGTTTGGCTGGTGGTCTGACAAAGGAGTGAAAGAAGCCATCTATCGGTAAAGGCAGACAATGTTAGCCACAGCACTCAGGTAAACACATTCAGAGCTCAACAAGTAGTTCACACAATGAGAAAGGAAACACATACTCCAAGAGAAAAGTGCAACGTCACTGTAACAGTGCAGTGGATACAGAGAGCACAACACAACAGTCAACTACAGTAGAAACCAGCCCCTGATGGTTGGTCTTGAGTCTTTTTATCTCGTAGTTCCATATCTTGAAACTAGAGTCTCTCTGTAACAGCAGAGTGACAGAACCCCAGCAAAATGTTTTTTTTTCCTAGATCAAAGGGGAAAACCTTAAGGAGCACAAAATTGGTGCAAATTGCTTTGGCATGATTTGAAACTCAACCAACCCATAGGAGAGAGTGTGTGTGTGTGTGAGAGAGAGAGAGAGAGGGGAGAGAGAGAGAGAGAGAGTGTGTGTGTGAATGGTAGAAAGAGAAGTAGACAAAGACAGGTTGAGAAGTTGGAGCAGGTAGAGAGTGACTCTTCCTACCTCGAGGAGCTGTACTCTCACTTTGTTGTATGCTTTTAGCCAGCGGACTTTAGCCGGGGAACAGGGCGGAGGGCCATCTTCAAAGAAACTGATGAACATGAACAACAAAGAAATCAATTAAGTTCAAAAGGCAAAGGTTTCTAGTCTAGTCTTCATTAATATGAATATCTCCATTTTTTTAAAAAAAATTGTTTGTTTCTTTGTTTTTACCTAAGAATGCAAACTAAGATGGTGACTTTTTTTTTTTTTACTTACCTGACTTTTGTCTGAGTCTTGTAATCATGGGTATCCAAAGTTGGTGTTGGGAGTATACATGTAGAGTCCTTCAAATTTCTGTTAGAACCAGGCTCTGGTTGTAGATGCAGCTGTTCCTCAACTTCCTCCTCCTCCTCTTCTTCCTCGTCCCAGGTAGATGGCTGGCTATGGAGAGGGGGATGATGGCCACTGTGATGGCGGGACTCTGGATCTTGGCGTTCCTCGAGGTCTGAACTGAGCTGGGAACTGACTGGGCTGAGGTTACCCGATGAATCAAACCGACTACTGTCTGGTGGGCTACAGCAGAATGAGATCGTTAGACTACTTGGTTGATTTCAAAAAAACATTTTGCTACATGTAACATGTTTCTAATGCAACACTATATAACACGGAAAGCTTCATTCCAAAGTATCATTACCAAATTACCAGATTCCAAATGGCTGATAAAGTTGATTGTTCTTGAGATCATTTAATGATCATTTAATGATGTCTGACATAATGTAATGTTTTGTTGGCTTTAATTCCAGAAAGGACAAATTCAAATTTAAACAGAGGACATTTCATTTGGAATGAAACTATTCAGTTAAAATTTAAAACAGGAACAGTAGCAAGAAGGGTCTGAGAGACGTTGACACAAAAACAAGGGAAACTGACAGAATTAATTAATGTCAGCTATGTGCTGCTCTCTCTAACAATTTAGGAAAGAAAGAACTGTCATCAGAACTGGAAGGTCAATCGCACGCTCAGCGAGTTTGGCCACAGTGCAAATTCAAGCGTCGTTGGCATGGTCGTAAAAAATCAGACAGCTAAATACAGAAAAAAATTATTTAGTTATATATGGAGGTTATTTAAAATTCTCCAACCTTTTGACTGAAACTAAGATGTTAAACTCTGAGTACTTTATGGCTGCTGGATAACTGAGACTACTAACGAAGAAAGTGGCTCTGTGCTTCAACTGGCATTATTTATGTGGTCTTGGGTGCAGCCAAATTACTTCTCACTGTTCTTTTTATTCCAGTGTCCAGCGTGCATCCATAGTGTGGACTGCCACACCATCATAAATCCATCAGTTCGATTTATATTTTAAAACTGGTTGTGGCTTGAAGAATAATTCAAAGCAGTGCAAGGGACAAAGAAAAGAGGAGCTTTATACATGGCTCACAAGTGAAAAGCTAATAAACACTGTGGGTCTCTTCATTCATCGCACTTCCATCGCTGTCAGGGAAGCTATTAATTAGTACTGACTGTACAATAGTAAACGCTGCACTGCTGAGCAGATGTGATCTTTTCTTTTCCTATAGCTGTGATTGTGAAACTCACAATGTACGGTTGTCAGTAATTGGGTTGTATTTACAGTTGTTTGTAGAATATATATTATATTTTGAACAAATATAAATGAAATTAGTTTCATTACGTTAAACTGTGTTGTGGGATAGGAGAGGTCACATACAATGACTATAGAACTAAAAGCAGGTGCTAAAAATGGGAAAAGAGCAGGAAAGGAGGGGAAATCAACAGTGGCATTTATCATACTAACTGCACTAGCCTTTTTGCAGGTTTCTTTATCAGCAGGTCCTTTGGTTGGTCTGATCCCAAATCTGGATGAATGGTGTCAGGTGAATCAGCTTCACCCTTGTCTGCCTCACATGGGGTTATATTTACCCGGGCTTTATCCAAACCGTCTGCTAACGATGCAGCGTGAGACGAGAGGCCAGACTGCTGAGATTGTGCCAAAGTGTCACAGCTTCCTGTTTTTGAAGTTTCCGATGGTCCTTCTGTATCACTGGCATCTGCACTTTCAGTCTCACCTGAACCTGCAGAGGGTTTCTCAGGCTTCGGCTCACAAAATGTATCTGTAGGTTTTGCGCTTAGAGGTTGTTCTGTGGTCACAGAAGAGCACGGTTCAAATTTGAGAGAATCTGAATTCCCCAACATTGAGCCAAGTTTCATACCAAATGCAGATGCAGCAGATACCGTTTCTTCCTTTCCAATAGTCTTTTCATCCTGGAAAATGCCAGCTGAAAGGCTTTTAAAACCAGAAAAGATACCACCATCCTTCTGTTGGGATTGTTGTGCCTTCACACCAGTGGCTGGAGATGAAATGGTGGAAAAAAGCGATCCAATAGATGTACTCTCAGCAGCTACAGACATAAAACCAAATTTAGCTGGTAATTCAAACATGCCTTTACTTTCATGAGTTGAGGATGGCTCAGCTTTGTCGGGCACTGCAGGTCCTGCCCCACTTAGATGCTCAGCAGTCTCATCATCCTCTGCTTTTGTTTCAGGAATATCAGATTTCTCAGAAGTTTGGATCAGACAAGTTTCTTCTTCTGTTTTGTCTGTTCGTTCTGCCTCCTCCATCAACCCTTTTTCAGGGACCTCACAGTCCTCAGTGCTTTTAGATTCCTCATCTCCAGATAAAGGTTTTCTCTCTGCTGTTTTTTCTGTGCTCTCAAACACTGCTACATTTGCAGAAGTATTCCCTTGACCAGACTGTTGGGGTTCCTCTGATTTTGTTGTATCTCCTTTGAATATACCAAATAGGTCACTGGTAATGGAATCTGTACCAATACTGTTTGGAAGGCCAAATAAGTTTTTCTGCTGTCGTTGTTGTTGTTTTGGTTGATTAGGTGTAGACGTTGATCCAAAAAATGAAACAGGTGAACTTGAAAAAAATCCACCAACAGATGGCGATTTACTTGGAGCATTTGGGGTCGAAAACATAGACATAAAGCCAGAAAATGGAGCTTGTTCAGGGGTCTTTTGTGGCCCTGGATGCCTTGATCCAGTCATTCTTGGCCCTGCCATTTGTGGACCTCCCGTCCTTGGCGCTCCTATGCTCTGTCTTGGTTGGCCAGGTGACCTGGCCGTGTCTGGTCTGGGCTGTTGATGTAGCGGAGGTGTTTCACTTTCTGTGTGTTCTTCACCTGTCAATGAGGCTGCTGTAACAGAATTATTTTCAAAAGGTTTCTCTAATTCAGCACTTTCCCCAAGCTGTGATTTAGCCTCACTTGATTCATTTCCCATCTGACCAGATGTCAGTTGAAGGTCTTCAACAGGTGTTTCTGATTCTGTTACTAGAGTCTCTGCAAGTGCACACGTCCTGAATTCTTGAGGTTTATCTATAACTGATATCAACGATTCAGCTATAGTTACCTCTTCAGTACCTTTTTCTACAGCAGCAGCAACTTTTTCTTGAGTAGTTTCTTGAACATCTCGGACTGTTAGTTGTTCTTTACCAGCACTTTCCAAAGGCTCTTCAGTTGAATTATCGACACTAGCAAATGCTGTTTGTTCTTCCCCACCAACTTTCTCTGGCTCCCTGGTTTGTTTTTCCAAATCTGGAATTTTTGTCTCCCCTCCTGTGATGACGTGTTCCACTTCCTTAATATCTGATCTCGGATGCTTGTCTATATCATGCGTAACACTTTCTGGTATCTGTATATCATCACTTTTTGCTGATGGGCTTTTAATGGCAACTAAGTCAATATTATCACCCATGCTCTTAATTTTAAAATCACCTGTTTCTAATTCTGCAAGTTCTTTCTCGGCATTCATTTTAAGTTTCATTTCTTTGTATTCTGTTTGGTTGTCTGACTGATCTTCACTTACTAGTTTTGCAGGTTGTTGGTCTAGTTGTGTGTCTTTCTCTAGAAAATTACTGGTCACATTTGGTGCTTTCGAGACAGAAACTTCAACTGGCGAATTATTGCAGGAAAAGCGTTGTTGCTTTGGTATTTTTTTGTCAATCTCTAGATGTAGATCTGTTAATGGGATACAATTTTCTGTGTTCTCTTTAGATATGTCCAAGGTTAAATCTTGTACCTCCTGGCAAGCCTGTTCAAGTGATTTAGATTGGGACTCTGTCGGTTGATTTTCCATGGTCGTAACAATATAATTTGTGTCCGGTGGTTTAGGTGGTTCTGAGATCTCTTGTTTCACATGAACAATTCTCTCTGGCTCTGTTTTAGGTTCCTCTGAAAAAGACATTCCAAACAGACCAAAACCAGTTTTAGTTTTGTTACTATCAGAACCTCCACCAAGTGAAAACACAGAAGAGACTTTGAAAACACCTTCTGATTCAGGTGGTTTGGAAACTGCAGGATGTGTTTCTGATGGTTGCTGGGTTTGTCCATTAAACATAGAGAGAAATCCTTTTCCAGAGAACTCTGAACCTTTGTGTCCTGGTGGTGTAACTGGTGTTGGTATACTAGTTCCAGCGTGAGGATGGGCACTAAGACTTCCAAACTTGAACAACAAACCTGACCCAGGGGTATCTTTATGTGTAGTAGTACCTGGGAAGATACCACCAAATAGAGAAGATCCGGTGGGAGGTGGTTTTGATGTGGTACTGTCTCCAAGATCACCTCTGGGACTTGGTGGTTGCTGAGGTGCAGATGCATTAAACATGGAAAACAGGCCTTTGCTTTGAGGTTCTTTGACTGGAGGACCTCTAGGCCTCACACTTTCAACAGTTGGACCTCTTGGGCCAGATGGTGGCTGACTATTTGATCCACCAAACACAGAGAACAAGCCTTTTACTAGGGGTTCTTGTGGGGTTGACAGTGGTGGGTCTTTGGAACCCGATGATGATGGGGTTTTTGATCCACCAAACATTGAAAGTAACCCTGTGCCAGAAGTGTCTTTGGTAGATGAGCCAGGAATAATGCCACCAAGTACTGACAGTCCAGTTTGCGCAGATGTCTGCTGTGGGGATGTGCTTGAGCTACTAAACACAGAAAATATGCCTTTCCCTGGATGCTCAAGTTCTTCAGCCTCACACTTGTCATCCTTGACATCTAAACTTTGCTCCTGTGAGGTCACTTTAGAATAATCCTGACCTCTAAGCTCAGGACCAGATTTTGTGACATCTCTTAAAGTTCTGTCATAAAGTTGCTTTACTTCTTCAGGTGACACTGAATCTGGCATTGGAGATTCTTCTTTCTGTGACAACTTATGTATGGACTGAATTTTGTCTCGCAATACAATATCCACAGATGTGCTATCATTCGTGTGAGCTAAATCTTTATGAGCGGCAGTACTTTCTTTAGGCTCTACACATGAACTTGTGTTTTCGACCTGGCAGGTCAAGTCTTGAGGCTTAACTACTAAAAATGCTGCTGAGGCTGTTGATTTTATTTCAGTGGAAACCACCTCAAGTGGTGATTCACAAGCTTTAGAAAGTGTAGCATTTGTGGTTGAGGTTTTCTTGAGCTGTATTTCATGTTCATCCACATGCTTAGAATCAGTAGTCAGAATAGATGACTCTGTTAAGAAATCTTTGACCTGCTCTCTTTCATTGTATGTGACTGTGTTTGTCCTGATTTCTGTAGCTCCAGTATCCCTAGATATGTCTGGTAAGTGGGCCTTGACCTGCTCTGATTCAGTAAATGCTTGTATGGTTTCATTTTCTGTATCTCTACCATCGTCAGATTTATCAGACCATGTGACAATATCAGTAGATTCCATGTAGACTCCTTTCGGTGGTGTTACTTCATCTGGAGTGATCTCTTTAGAAGCACTGGCTGGTAGCAGCTCTGGCTTGCAATATTCATTAAAGTCATGTTCATTTGTGTCTTCTTCTGGTGAACTTGCTGCTGAGACAAAAACATGGGGAAGTCTAACATAAGGCCTTTGCTCCATTTCAATCAGAGGTACTGCTGGGTAATTAATACCAATGCAGATTGACCCTGGATGACCATTCCTTTCTTGTGATATGTCAGCCTTACAAGCACCCTCAGTTTCTGTGACTAAAGTCGTTGTGGTTTTCTCATTGATTTGCTGTTGTGACATGTCTGATTCAAATACAACCACATTGACTTCGGTGGCGGGAGCTGTAGCAATTG
Source organism: Trinectes maculatus (assembly GCA_016785345.1). Classification (NCBI taxonomy): domain Eukaryota; kingdom Metazoa; phylum Chordata; class Actinopteri; order Pleuronectiformes; family Achiridae; genus Trinectes; species Trinectes maculatus. The sequence continues at coordinate 227,104 of JAFBJQ010002583.1, forward strand.
CTTTACACTCAACCTCATACAATGTTTCTGAAACTTCTTCTGAACTGCCCTCACTTGTTATAATATCTTTGAGCGTCAGTGTTTGAGTGGTATTTGGTGGTTCTATTAGAGAAGGTTCACAAGAAGGCCATTCTTTCTCCAGTGTTTTCCTTACTGGGCTTACACTTAGCGTTTCCTCAAGTTTAGTTCTAGTTATCACTTGACTAGAGTCAGAGGATTTAGTTTGTGTAGTCTGAGGTTCTAGAGGGGTTTTTCTGTTTGCCTGAGCATTAGCCTCCTCATGTAATTTTGGAGAAGAGTCATTTTGATCACAAATAAATGCTGGTGAACTTGACATAACAGGCATTTGTGAGCTTAGAGCAGTTGTATCTGGTATTTTAAAAACGGAGGTTGCTGAAGCAGCTGTCTCACCTTTCTCCTCATCAACGTGGATGGCTGCATGACTAAGAGCAGCCTGTGTTGGAGTTGTTCTAGTGTGGTGAGGTGTAACAGCAACTGGGTTAGATCCAAAACCACTAAACAATGAAATTAAACCCTTGACAGAGGAGGATTCTGCTGCAGCTGACATTACACCTGGTCCTTCTATTTCAGCTCCAAAGTCCTTGGCCCGATAACTGTCCTTTACTTGTTCAAGAGGCACTGGTTCATGTTTTGTGTTAGGCAATGATGTAATTGCACGAACTTCTGATACAGACTGAACTGAAGTCAAAGCACCTCTTTGTACAGTTGGTCTGTCATATTGATCTCCAGTGCCAGTGGATTTGCTTGGATCTAGAGGTTTATTCAGCTGGATATGTTCTTTTGCATAACAATCAGTAGTTGTGCTGCTTTGCACAGGTTGCATGGCCAAAGACTGCAATGAAAGATCAGTTTTGCTTCCATCAGGTTCTTGCTGAATATTGTGTCCACCATATTGATGCTCGGTAGAAAAGGGGGGCAATGACTGTACATTTCCCTCAACTGTTTCACATTCTGATGGACTTTCCTCAGTAGTTCCATAACTATCCACAGTTACCTGCTTGATAAGGATTTTGGGTCTAGGGGTCAGCTCAGGTTTAACACTTTTATCATGCCTTTGCAACTTTGGAGCCTTTGGTTGAGACTGAACTGCAGATGAATTGCAGCCAATTTCCATACCAGGTTGCTGAAGCTGTTTTGGCTCTAAATGTTGTTCTTGCAGCTGAAATTCAGAAGTATCAGGCTTCTTAGCTTTAACATATACATTACTGCCATGTTCATATGCACAGTATGTAGCAATCGTAGAACATGCATTGTCCTTTAAAGCCTGAGGAGCAAGATGTTGAAGAGGAGGCTGTATCTTTCTAGGATTAACTCTCAGAGAAGAATCTGCGGTGTTCACTGGTCCAGAGTTCAGTCCTACTGACATCCTTCTGCAATTTATTCCAGGTTGAGAGGTGGCCTCATTGTCACTGTAACATTCCCAACAATGTAATGAATTCTGAGTTTGAGAAATTACTGTTTCTTCTATGACTCCTTTGGAACTGGGTGAAGGTGTATATTGCTGTTGCAGGCAAAGACTACTTTGAGACTGAGAGGACGCATATGGGGAAAGATCCTTTGCATCTTGGTGACTGATGATTGTGGTTTTGTTCTTAGGATCCACAGTCAGATCAACAATACCAACTGATGATTTCTTTTCTACTTGCTTTCCAGTTTGCCTTCTTTCATACACTTCTCTATTTACCTTAACATGAGTGCAATTCATGGGTTGTTCATCATCTGGTTGGGAGTGATTCCGTAAAATGTGCATAGTATTTATGCTGTCTCTGTCTTTTGCAGAGAAATCCATTGGCTTATTTTGTTTGTGTGTGTCCTTATGGGTGGTCACTGAACCAGAAAGAACCTTGTTACTATGGCAGGTAAATATCTGCTTATGCAGTGTCTCAGTTGTGCTGACTCCCTTTAAGGCTTGTCCGGTTTGTTGACTTTCCGATTTTATAAGGGGTACACCAAAAGAACTATTCTCTGCTACAGTTGTCTTGTTTCTGACCAATGACACAGCTTCATTTTGCAGAATACTAGGTGCTATTTCAGACTGTTTCTGTTGTGTTCTTGGAGACATATCTAAGAAGCTTTTTATGGAGTTGGCAGGTGCTGATGTTCTTTGTTCAATGTATTGAGATTTACTGTGAGTTCCTTGTTTCACATTTTCTTGCCATTCTTCCAGTGTCAGTTGCCTATTAGGTTGCTTGGGAGAGGCGTGTGTTTCCACAATGAGTGGAACCCCATCCAAATCACTATGAGAATGTGTAAAACTAGGTGACCTTGTTTTTACCAGTGATACTGGATCTGAATGGTTTAGCACAATGTCTGATTTACATGCCTTTGTTGACATATCTAATGTATCCTTAACAGAGTTTGCTGGAGCTGTTGATAAAGGATTTGTTTGGATAATGGACTGTGACATACCATTGTTCTCATTTATAGCTGAACACTCGACTTTATTAATGCTGGGAGATTGCTGGTGCAGAACTGAGACAATTATGCCATCCATGGCTTGGTGATGCTGCACAGGAACCACGGTTTCAGGCTGCTTCTGGCATGTCGACTCCAATGGTGCTATTTCAACAACCAAGGGAACACCAACAGATTTTTTTCTTGCAAGTGCCCTTGCACTTGGCTTATTAACGAGGGAAACCGCTTCACTTTGAACAATCTCATATTCTGGCATTGTTGTCCACACTGACGTTTGATATGGCTTGGGTGACATATCCAGTGCTACACTGAGATTTTCTTGACATGGTGTTGCAACAACTAGTGGTATGCCAACATTTTTGTCTCGTGAAAGGTTACTGTCTCTGGATTCGCCTCTTGCTAGTGGTACAGCTTCAGTAAGAATGTCACTGGTTCTTGCCTGCAGAACCATCTTGTTTGATTTGGCAGATGATTTAGAAGTCATATCTAATATGGCTTTGACTCTATTAGCTGGTGTTGTGGCTTGCTTGGGTGGTAAACAAATTTCAAGGGATTCAGAAGACCGAACTAAAACTGTTTGTTGCCTGGTTAATGATGTCCTTTTACTACCAGATGTAATCTCCTCTTTAATAAGAGAACATTTTGCCTTATTGTCCATTCTAGAATGCAAATGTTGATCTTCAGAAGGTAGGAAATAAATGTGTGCTGCCATTTGTCCCTGAGACTCCAGTGAGTCTCCTCTATATGACAAGTCAATGGATCCATGATGACTAGGACTTGTGTCTTCCTCCCAAGTAGGTAATGGTTTCCTCTTCGTCAGTGAGAGTGCCTCACAGACAGGGACATTTGATGTCATATCAGTTTGTTGATTCTGCAGGTTCGTTCTCTTGACAGACATATCTAAAGTAGCTTTAATTGAGTTTGCTGGTGCAGTGGTCTCCGGATACATATGAGCCTTTCCACTAGACTGATAGAGGGGTTGTTTTCTTATAACAGGACTTACATGTTGTAAGCTATGCACAGGTTGCATCGATTTAGGATTTGCTGTGTGTTTGAAATCCCCACTAGAGTTTGGTGCATTACTGGCTGAAATATGAGAAACTGAGGAGCTTGTTGTTGATGATAATATTATCTTAGATTCAGAACTTTTGGATAATTCACAAGATGAGGTTAGAGATGGCATTGATGAAACATCTTTTGCACATTTGCTAGAGACAGTAACTGTTTGGATTGTTTTAGTTGTTACAGAGGTACTGACTGGTGGTTTTTGGATACCCTTTGGAGAGGGAAAGTGGCCAACTGCTTTCTCTGGACTGGACAATCTTCTGTTCGAATGACTGTGTTGATCAAATGTCCTATTGTCAGTAAGCAAATGTTTACTGTGAATCACATATTTTGGACTTTCCTGGCTTTGGCCCACATGGTGATATTCTGACATACGACATTCAGAATCATCTTCGTCTGTCAGTTTTGTAAGATCTACAGCAATTATTGACTCATCAGTCAGGTCGATGTTTGCCTTAGTCTCCATCTGCTTCTTCTCTTTGAATCTTTTCAAATTGTACCTTGTACAGTCAACAGCTTCAAGTTTTTCTTTAGATTCTAAGTTGTCATCCTTTTCTGTAAAATTTTTGTTTTTAGTAATGGCAGGAGAAAAATCTATGATGCTATTGCCCGTTTGAAGAATCGGAGTGCCAAAATTGTGATTCTGACTGTAAAGGTACGCTTCATTGTAGGAAACTGAGCAATTCAGTATGTGCAACTGTGGTGCTTGTTTCTGAGATAAATCTGGTGGCTGCTTTTGAGGTAATGTCTGGGATAATGTCTGATCCTCTGCTGATGTACTGCTGATTTTGATATCACATTTCGCTGTGGCTGTAGTCTTGCTTTCTTGTAATACTCCTTTGGGTTTGTCTGTCTGAGACAGCTGCCTTGCAAGCCGGGGTTTCTGTGGCAAAGAAGAGCTCACAGATGAGGTAGATGCAGCTGGTATACTAGAAACAGTAGTTAGCTCTGTCGTGGTAGCAGTAGATTTATCCCCTTTACTAACTGTTGGCGGTGTAGGCAGTTTCCTTCCCACCGGTACAGGTCCTGGTATTTTAGAAGCTGTGCATGCCTGATTCTGTGACATTTTTGAAGTCTCTGAAACCTTGCTAGGTACTGATGGTGATGAAGCAGGTTTACTTAAACTGTTATTAGAAGACATTCCAATGATTCCTCCAAACGTTGAAAATATTGAGCCTGACTTTTGTCTTGATTGTTCTGCAGGTGTATCGACATGTGCAATCCTGATCTCAGGAATTGTATGACATCTATTTGGAGACATTTGTGTGGAGCAGCACCTTGGAGAGGGTGCAGTTGTGGGTCTAAAAACATTTGGTATCCCCTGATTCTTCCAGTATGGCCCCCCATGCCCCCCTTTTGGTGTCTTTAAAGTAAGATCAGCTGGTTCCATTGGCTCCTCTTGACTGGTGTAACTTTGTTGTACTGATTCCACCATAATTTTTTTAAGCTTGTACACAGTAAAATCTATGGGCTGCTCTACTTGAGAAGATATTGATTCCTGAAACATTTGAGAGAAGCATTCCAAATTCATGTTCATTATTTTCCCACCCTTTTTAAGGGCAGAAGTTAGGTCCATGGGTGCATCTGAAAGCACTAAATTATTATTATGCTGGCCCAGCATCCATAAGCCTTTATCCTCAGGGTATAGAGGGATTTTAAAACCACAAAGGGTCATTTTGTCCTTTTCTTTTTGTTTGAGAACTTTGGCAATATTTTCAGTGATATTACCTAGAGCTTGTACATCCTCTGGTGCAGCACATGCATAAAGATGTCTGCCAGCTCTGTCAGTTAAAAGAGAATAAATGTATTCCTCATCAGTATACACATAGTATCCACAGTCTCCAGCCTCAGCTGGCCACCACAAACCTTGTTCCAGTAGTGAAAGCCATTGCTGATACCACTCAGAATCCTCAAAAAGCATTTCATCATCTGTATCCCCTGTAGCAAATTTGCTTAAATCCATAGCACCAAGTCTTAAATCCACGGGACCTTTTTTTGTGGCAAGTTGATTTAAAAACTCAGCTGCTGATTTCAAATTAAAGCCTTCCTCCTTTGCATCAATACCAGCAATGCCTTTTTCCAATACTTTGGTGAATTCCTGTACTCTGCATTCTGTTAGTGAATGACATCTACTTAACTGTTGCATTGTTTTTCCAGTGGAGAGATTCAGAGCACTTCGTTCCACAATCCAAGGGCTTTTGTTTCTATCAAGATCATTTAAATTGTCACAACTCATCCATTGTTTTCTTTCTCTGCAGCTCATGTCAAACAAGACAAGATCTTCATCTGGCTCAAGAAAGCGATTCCTGTTCTCAAAAAGCTGAGTAGCAGTATCCCTCCAAGGATGCGAGGGAATATTAAAATTACTGATATTAATTTCTTTAGGATTTAACCATTTGCCATTCTCCCATTGAGGTGGTCTATCTGTGGGTGGATTATGCCCTTGGCATACCTGGTACCGTTCCTGTGCTTGAGTAGCAAGGGCTTCTGTAAGGGCATAATCATTGAGTTGCTGCCACAGAAGAGCCTCTATTAGACACTGATGCTCGTAGAGCTCAGGTGGAATGACTCCATGCTCTGTAAAGTTGTATAAAAGATCCTTGTAACCATACTCATGTGCTGTCCCATACAAAAGACGTTGAATTTCCTCAAGATAACGCTGGGTGGGGGAAATTGTAGGATCTTGCCAAGCCTGAGATAGTAGTGGGTCTTTATGGGTATCTTCCACAGGAGTAGCTGTGAGTGTCGCTGTGGTTGGAGTGTTATTCTCTTTACTCTTTGGAAGTAAATGATCGAGAAAACCGTTGCCACTGTCCTTTCCAGGGGCAGAAGTGCGAACTTCACTTGTGCCTGCTTTAAAAATGCTGGATAACAAACTTGGAGATGTGCTATTTGTGCTGGTTCTTGGTTCTTCTTTCCCATGCTGAGAGGTTGATGGATGTTGTGCCTTTGGTGAAGGTTCATCTGTGACACTAAAAAATCCTGAGAAGAAACCTTTTTGAGCTGGACCTTTTAAATCCTTATCTGTAATAACATCTTGAGAGGAATTCAAATCAACTGGTTTAATTCTTTGAATCTGTGGTCGCATCAGTCCTGTACGTGAATGGTGTTGCTGTTTTATTTCAACATTCACCTGATTATTAGGTGACGGCTGCTCCACAGGACCTGAAATTTTGTTTAATAGATCAGAGAATATCCTCCCTGATTCAGATTGGCCTGAATTTTGCCCTGTCTTAACAGATGGTTGACCTGTCTGTGCAGGCTGAAGTGACTGTTGATCCGGTTGCACATTTTCACCTGGCACAAGCTTCAGAATGCCTGAAAACAGCCCTCCACTTTGACTGGGCTTTTGGGTTGCTGTATGTTGAGTACTAGTCATTTTGCCAGACTGTTGCTGCTGAAGTGAAGTCTGGCCTAACAGACCAGACAAGAAAGTGCCTTGCTGGTTGGACTCAGTTGGCTGTTTACCAACAGAGTGAACTGGTTCAACAATGTTTGATGTATTTCCCTGTTGAGACCCTGTCTGTTGATTCGACTTTTGCAATACACTGTCAGTAGATGCTAACTTATTAAAAATCCCTGACAAAAGCCCACCCTGCTGTGTCTCTGGGGAAGAGGCAGCAGTTTGTGGATGTATCTGGCTTTGCCTCCGCAGAGGTTGTCTGACTTGTTGGGACTGATGCTGACTTTGATGACCAACTGGTGTTTGCTGTTGTGCTGGTGTTGAAAACAGTCCTGAGAGAAAGCCTCCCTGTTGATTAGGTGGTTGCTGGGTCATTTTACTAGGTCGTTGTGCTTGATGGTGCTCTGATAGAATCCCTGTTGATGACTGGGGGCTTCCTGCATCTGCAATTTTGCTCAATAATCCAGTAAACATACCTCCAGGATTACTGGGGGGCTGTCGTGGAGGGACTTGGTTATGTTGTTGCATATTCGGTTGGTTGCCTGGTGGTTCATTAGTTTGCCGCCCAGGTGGGCCATTTGGTGGCTGTTTTTGTGAGGGCTGAGTTGGGTTTACAGAAGCAGAGTCTTGGGCCCCAATACCAAAAAGACCAGAGAGAAAACCTCCTTGCTGAGGAGGTGTTTGTTGCAATTTATTTTGGTTAGTCTCTTGAGCACCAGCTTCTGGCTGAGATTGAGTAGGGTTAGGTTCCACAATCTTGGAAAAAAGTCCTGACAATATGTTACCCGATTGTAGATTTTGTTGTGTAGACTGTGAAGACATGGGTTCTTTTGGTGGCTGGGTAGCAGTTTCTGTAAGTTTCAACAAGCCTCCAAATATTCCACTAGGCTGAGGCATTGTTCCTGTTTCTTTAGGAGGTAGTTTTGCTGTAATTTGGTCAGGTTTTTCCTGTTGGTTTGGTTGTTTATCTGAGGATATAGGATGTCTTAATTGATCGAGAGCTTCACCTTTGTCAAGATGAGATGCTTTTGTTGAACTCATCTCAATTATTCCTGACAAAATCCCTGCTGACTTAGCAGGGGGAGTGTTTCCTTGACCCAAGTTTTGTTCAGCGCTGTCCAGTTTCACTGTATGGTCAGACACTTCTGATTGTGCCGCTTGACTTGACTCAGTTTTCTGAGAAACAGTTCCTGGTTCTGTAGCTATTTTCAAGAGTCCAGATAAAACTCCTCCGGGAGATGACTGCTTTTGAGTTGGAATTTGGCCAGGCAGGCCTCCTTGTGATGTTGGTGGAGACTGATATGTAGGTGCACATGTGGAAGCAGGTACCTCTGGCACCGTTTCTACAGTGGCAAATTTTAGAAAACCGGACAGCAGTCCTCCTGATTGTTGAGTGGGAGGATTCTGTTGTGTTTGGTGATAAGGTTGGGTGGATGATGAAAATAAACCAGAGAATAACCCACCTTGTTGAGACTGACTATCCCCTCCGTGAGCTTTCTTGCCAGATGACGCAGCTTCCACTGATCCTAGGTTTAAAAACCCAGAAAGAATTCCTTGAGACTGTGAGCTCTGTGTTTGTGATTCTGTCTGAATATCTGTCACGCGCTGGGGATCTTTTTCAAAAACTGTTTGCTGTTCTGCTGTGGCCTTAGTTCTGTCTCGGGTTTCAGGGATCATTTGTTTAGTGTGCCCTTCAGTTTGACAACTAGGTTTTGTTAATGTCACAGTAGGAGTCACCTGTGTTTTTGGAGGTTCTTTAGCCGGTTCACTTGGTGCTACTTTGAAGAGGTTTGAAAACCAGCCAGTTTCTGTGTTTCCTTTTGGAACACTTTCCAGAAGTGCAGCACGGCTTGGAGAGGAAGTTCTTGCAGGGCTGGGAGATGAACTTTTTGGTATGGGTATTGGGGTATTGGTATCTTCGCCAGATGCAAACTTGAGAATCCCTGAGAGCACACCACCTTCTGCTTTGGGTGGGGTGGTTGTAGAAATAGGTTCAGAGTTGAAAAAAGATATTTTAAGTCTGTTGCCTAAAAATGACTCCTCGGCAGGTTTGGAGTCTGTTTGCTGGATATTTCCAGGGGGAACTGTTGATATAAGATTGGAGATAGACTTCTTAAATGGACTGAAAAATCCAGTTCCCTCTGAACTGTTTTCAGGTGGTGGTTCAGATATTGCAGGAGTACTTCTTTGTTGAATATCCGGTAGCTCACCTGATGACTCTGTTTCTGGTAGAAGCTCTACAGACCAACTTTCTGCTTCTTGCAAAAGCTCAATTGATCCACTTCCGGTGTCTGGTAACAGCTCACCTGAGCCACTTCCTGAGTCTAGTCTAGTCTCACCAGTCAACCGTGGCTCTGTTTGTGACCCGTCTACATTAGGACTCATGGTTCTGCTTACGGTCTTTTGTTGAGATTCTCCGCTTGCAGCAGATCCACTTCCATGCTCTGAGGGTTGAGGTGATGGCTCTCTAGATGGTGATGCACTAGCAAAAAGTCTCAAAGGACTAAGCCTTCCTAATATGGATTCAAACCCAGATGAGGATTGGTTTGTGGTTGCTGCACTGCCTTGTGCCTCTGTGCCAGTATGTGTTGACAGCAGATCACTGTCAGCTTGTTGTTGACTTGTTTCAGAGGACTGAAATGGCAAAAGAGACTGAAGGGAAAACCTTTTTTCTGTTTGAGGCTCCTGAGAGGCAGGAGGGACGATGGCGACTGGGGGGGAGGTACCACCACTTTTGGGAATAAATGACAGCAGCTTTGAAACGCTTGACTCAGGTTGAGGTAATTCTTGGGACGTAGGAGGATCAATTGTGTTTGCAGTGGAAGTTTCTGTGGGGTCAGGACTAACCTTGGGAATTAAAGAAAGCAATTTTGACATACCAAAGTTCACCTGTGTTGTTTGAGGGGATGGAGTTGGAACAGAGGGGTCTACCTCGGCGGTAGATTTTGATCCTCTGATTGTAGTAAATAATGAGCTAATAGCATTCTTTACTCCAGCTATGCCCTGGTCATCAACACTGTCCTCCTTTATTTCATGTTTTTTTTCTTCTTTTTCTTTCTTACAATTACCGTCCCTAGGTGGCACCTGTTTGGCATCGGTTGGCAGTACTGGAAGTTTTCTTCTAATTGGTTTAGGCATTGATTCATAGTTGTTAATCTCCTCCTCTTTTACAGACAGATACTCAGACACCGAATGGACTAAGCTTTGTAGTTCATCCATTGGATTGACATATTCATCACTTGGCTCCTCTTCAGGAGAAAACATAGGATCTTGTCCACAACCTGTTCTTCTTTTGCCTGAGTAGCACTGTCCTCCAAAAGGTGACATATACTTGTCAGGGTAATAGTAACTTTCATATTCATAACCAGCATCCCCTGCAGTGAAGGTCAGATCATCCAGTTCCTCTTCAGATCCAAAGGAATACGGTATTTCATCTGAACCAACTGAGCCATATTCAGTTCTCCCCCTGATCCTTGCGGCCTCTTCCCGAGCAGCCTCCTCCTCACAAAAAGCTGCATAGCTCCCAAGTGTTTCCTCTAAGGCAGTTTTGGCCCATAGTCTGGTCTTGAAAAGTAGGCTTTCTCTGTCTGTTTGCTGCCGTAGCTGTTTGACAGATGGAATTATATCAATTTCAGGAGGGGATAATTCATTCTCAAAGCTGCCGGCCTCCTTAAAAACTAAACGGACTTCTCCACTACCAAAGCCACGCCTCTGTCTGTGTAACTTGCTGTGTTGCTCATTTGTATCCTCCGGGGATAGTGCATCACATTCTACTGTCTGATAGAACCTGCTACCTTTGGACTCCCGTTGGCTGTCACTGATTCTGTAGATGATGCTTTTGTCTTCATCCTCCCACAATTTCTGCTCAGCCTCCAAGTAATCATCGAGGACACCTGAATCAGGCATTTTGTATTTACTCTCCCAATCCTCGACACCCATACCTGAGTCAACAGGGATTATTCTTACTCCACTTTTACTGTTTAACACCCTGGTTAATAAAATTGAAACGTGCCAAGCAGGAAGCATTGGAAAACGATGCAAAGAAAGAAAAAGAAAGGAAGAAAAATTAGACATAAAACATAAATTGCATCAAATTCAAAGGAAGTGTTTTAACAAGAAATGTAACAGCAAATGAAAAAAAGCCAACGATGCAAAAGGAAAAGTATATTGATAGATGGTTTACAAAATAACAAAATCTTATTGCAGTGTTGCTTATGTACATGTAAAGTACAGATCATATTCAGTTGTTGGCTGATGTTTGCAGGGCTGGGCTGCCTGAATACCATAATGCATCCTCTGTTATGCATGAGGTCTACCACAGTGGCAAAGAGTTGTGTGTTTGATTATGTGAGTCTGAATGTGTGTGTGTGTGTGTTTACCTAGTTCCCCTCATTTCTCTGTAGTCTAGCTCATAGCTTTGAATAGAGTCAGACTCCCTAGAGAGGGGTTGATGTTGGACCCTGTTTCCTATGGGGTATTGGTGCACTGATGAGTTTGTCTGAGGGGTGTTGTGGAACCGTGGCGGTCGATTGCTAGTTTCACTGCGGTAGTCGCTATCACGATCATCCATTGCACTGTCATGGTCATCGAAAGCTGGATAAAGACAACAGATACACAATCAGTGTAACATACAGCTTTTGTCGTATAGACTATATTTGTGGTAGAATAACCTCTGGTCTCTGCTCATCATTACTTGAAAATACAGAAATTCTCCTTTTATCTATTTTATTTAGGTTTCAATGTTCTTTTGTGCTCCCAACACACACTTATTAGTAGGTTCTATTGAAAAGAAGCCTGTCCTCGTGCGTACAGCTGAGTGCAGTGTGAAATATAGCAGGAGAGAAATAAAAGGGTGGTGATGTGGAACTAGAGGGTGTATAATGTAAAGGAGGAGACTGCCTAGATACTGTCTGATTGGAAAGAACACTTCCAAACAATGTGAAGAGTTTGAATATCTAGCTCCCCCTTGTGGCAGCAGGCATACAATACAAAGACTGTTGACATCACAATGACAGTGACTTTAACAAGACGTTTGATGAAAAGAAAAAAACGAAAAACAAAACAGAACATGCGCTATGATTTGAATCTGACATCATGAATGTTTAACAATAAAGACACAAGCAGTGGCCTTTATTGGACAAATGGTAAACAGCAGGTCAGGATCATTGAGAGGTGGAGACACATAGTAACAAAGAAACCCTCATACGTACTCTGCTGGTCACTCCATCCAAAATAACCCCAACTGCCTGGTGGCATGGAGGCGATTGTTTACAGGGGCCAGGAAGAAAAGTCAACCTTATTACTGATGAACCAAACCAGTAACTGTGACTGTTAATGGCTGAACGAGTACCTAACATGTACAGTACTGAGACTGAAAGCACCCAGATCTGTGGATTTCACTCCAGTATGAGTGACAAACAGTCACATATCATAACAGTAGCAGAAAAAAAGTAGTTAAGGAGCAAGTGAATAGAATAGGAAGTAATAAAAATCAGCAGTTGGCTGATGTTACCAGTGTACATGCAAGATAAAAACACAAGCTCATCATCAAGTAAAGTGTAAGTTCAAGAGCTCATGAAAAAAGATTTACCATGTTTTAACTTTAACACTTACAGCACTGAGAGGGCACAGACGCCATTCGTCTCCTCTGGACCTCTTCCTGCAGCGGATACTGCCATGAGGGGAAGATAATACAGGAAAATGAGAACGAGTTGAGATCAGTGAATGAAAACGTATTTATTGATAATGAACCACAAGTAAGTACAGGATTTAGGAATATCTGTAATGATCTGTAATGACTGGCATTGGCCATAAGGCGGCAGCAGAGAGCCAACAGAAACAGCAACAGCAGTGGTAATGTGACAACATTTGGATAAACGTCGAGAGAATACTTGCAAAAACCACACAGAATCAGCATCTGTATTTAAAATGTATATGTGTATGCTGTAACCAGCACGACTACACAACAGAACTGTAGCAATTTTAGATACTCTTCTACCATGAAAATAATTTCCCACATGCAACAGCGAGAAATGTGGCACAAACTTAAAGACAAATTTACTGTCGATCTCTACTTTCACTGGTTTCTGTGGAAAGGCCGGAGAAATTGCACTTTTTTTTAAAAACACACATAGCCATAATAATAATAATAATAATAGTATTAGGATGCCACCATGTTACTCTCATACAGTACGTCTTGTTTCTGGACCACCTTCTTTAATGGCAACGTAAATGTGACCCCATCTAAGTGATGGTAAACTTACCTCATCATGTATCCGCATGGTATTAATCCGCTCCAGTTTACTGGTCCAGTACTGAGCCTCGTCTTCTGGGATATCTGGACAGATTCATTGGACAAAAGAAAAAAGATGGTTTAAAAGTGCAGAGAATCCAGAAAATTGAACGTGGAGTTCTATCAATCAATAGTCAATATTTATTTTTTTGCATTTGCTTATAGATTGTGATTCAAATTATTTAGATTAAAAAGTCTTAATTTGCTTCCACGGTATTTTATTGATCAGGACCTGTAATGACAAGTAGATATGTGAATTGCTTTAACTTTTTTTTCAAAGCATTTGTCAAAGTTGCCTGAAATAGGAAAACCACTATCTTATCTCCATCCTCAGGCCCTGGCGAGTGTGTCAAGAGGAGCAAACAGCAGAATGCACCGGTGCCACCGTGACATCAGGTGTGTGTAGATAAATCAAGTGCCAGGCAGTGTAAGGGCAAAGGCAACTCAACAACAGACAGTTGAGATGGCTCCCTGAGATAAAAGGCCTCCAGAGAAAACAAAGTGGCCCACAGCTTAAGTGATTAATCTCGACACTCCAGGAATAAAAGCTACTGCAACGAGATCAGTAAGAAAAAGTTCTGGTGTTGCCACGAAAAAGATCCTGCATCAAAACTGCATTAACAGAAATGGTGCTTCCATGGGGGATAATGAGATGAAGTAAAGTGAATGAGTCTGAACAAAGAGATTTTTTAAATCATAATAATCTTTTTTGACTGGCTTCACATGTCAAACTGAGAATAATTAAGACTTCAGATGAGAACAAGTACCAAAGGGTAATTCAAAGCGGGTGTCAAGCAGCACTTGGTGTGGAGTTGGGTTGGTGGTACCGCAGATCTCATCCTCCCTCATTAACACCTCAGAGTCCAGAGCCGTCCACTCTCCTGGTCCCTCCTGAGGGACAGAGGAGAAACAGAGGAACCGGAGAAACCATGAAAGAAGGAAGACAAAACTGGAAAGGTTTCTAGATCTGTCATCACAGAAGACTGTGCAAAAACATGTCTAAGAAAAAACAGGTAGCTATTTCACATTACCTTAAAGTCCTGTGTGTGTTTGTGTTTTTGTGCCGGTGTTGTGTTACCTCGTCGGACTGTCGTATAGTGTCCAGGGGTATCAGCGCTGTGCCGATCATGGTGTCCCAGATCAAACCTTTATTCCACAGCTCCACCACCAGGCCAGACTCCAGATGATTGATCTCACTGGAGGAAACATGAACGTCGTTACACACAGTGTGAACATCTCAGCGTGGCATCAAAACCATCTGTAAACTGGGACCTGAGCTCCTCGTCACGTTCTCAGGCCAACGTGTTTATTAAGTCTAAATCCTGTAAAGTGGTGAGGGTGAATGATGACAGCCGTCATTTTCCGACAGATCAAAGAAAACAGCAGCCAAACTGTATCGTCTCCTCATCTGCATATTTATATTCACAGCTCCATTCATATTCATGCTGCCTGGCTTTGGCTGTCAGTCATCTCTGATGACACTTCACAGCTGGGGTGATGGAAAGAAGAGGGTGGGCAGGAGATGCTGTGTGTGTGTGTGTGTGTGTGTGTGTGTGTGTGTGTGTGTGTGTGTGTGTGTGTGTGTGTGTGTGTGTGTGTGTGTGATATCTACTGCAGTGACTCACCACCCACTCAACGGGTCAGCTAACTAAACATGAAACATCAAAATGATAATGTTTCAACCCCTTCATGTCTTCATTCACACGTTCGCTCTCTTACATGCTCATGCGACTGTGAAAAAAAAAATCACGTGTCAGTAAAAATTGAGAACATTGGGACTGGGATGAGACCAGACAGACCAGCTGGCATAAAACACTTCTCAGTTTGGCTGAAGCATCATGTGTCATCACCTACATGCCAATATATGTGCGTTGGCCACACAGTCTGTAAAAGTTACAAATCTCTTTCAGCCCTAGAATGGATGAAATTTGTGGCTTTTTAAATATGATACTTCAGCATCTTCTCAGTTTTCCATTCTTTAGTTTTCCATTCATGCAGCTGCAAATCAATCAATCATCTTTTCCCCATGTTTCCCCTTTGTTTACCTTGTTTCTATACCAACTATAAAATCCAACTATAGTATACTTTGTATGTGGCACAGTGTGGCACAGTTAAATCCAACCATGAAGTAATGTGTTTAGTAATATGATCAGCTGCCTCATGAGCGATTGTCTGATTTTAATCCAGGAGATTATTTAATTGAAACCATGAAACATAAAATCCCAAATAGGATTCAAAATAGGTCTGGTGTCTGTTCGTGCAGTCCATCTCCAACCTGTCTCTGACTCACAGACCAATTGTGTCTGTGTGTGTGTGTGTGTGTGTGTGTGTGTGTGTGTGTGCGTTTAATCCTGTAGCTTTTCATCCATCTCCCGCATGCCCTTCATCACAGGCCATCCATTACTGAGGGTATCATTTGACACAATAAAGGAAATGGCGTATTTCTATCAGTTAGAAACCACACATCAACCACAACACATCTATGTACTACACGCTGTCATCTCGCCTTAAGAGCCGACAAAGACATTTCTGAAAAGATGAAAGGACGGGAAAAGTGAGGGGAAACAGGAAACCGCTGAGTCCAAGAGAAAGGGTGGCAGTCAACATGTGAAATCCCCAGTGAAATATAGTTTTTAACATGGTCCTGTGCAGAAACCTTCACACAGTCATGAACATGTACTGCTACTCTCTTGTGGTAAAACACATTGAAACAATGGTCAAACAATGATTCTTACTCTCGTAGCATTATTCATTAAAATAATACTGTTAATGCAGCTTCATTTTCAAACGTCCATTACTTAGACAAGAGACTGATCAACACAACATATGGTAAACAACCCGATAAAAGTAAATTAATAGATCGACACTATGCTGCTTAAGTTTTACTGGAGATTAGCCACACTGAAAGTGCTGTTGGCACCAGAGCAACGGCTGCAACCAGACAATGTGTAAACTGTTCCCAGTACAATAACTCGATAAAGTCCTTGGCCCAAGATGAACAGAGGTACTTGTGGATGGGAAGGAGAAAGGTCACCGTTTTTGAAACTCAAACACAACTAACTTGACAGAGAACTGGAAGAAAAGAGCAGACAGTGACCTCAATCGATAGAAAGGCCGTCAGACTGAAAGATGACACTGGCAAAGATTTACTAAGATTTTGGGAGAAAGGCTTCTACTCATCTTGAACTTGGATTAAAAAAGATAATAAAACCAACTTTTTTGCAAAACTGCAAAACAAATTGCAATCTTTCTCAAAACTGTCTGAAAATTATAAGTTTTTGTATTTTTTATTCACACACACACACACATACATAACATAAACATAAATCTGTTGGGGTGTACTCATTTACGCTGAACACTGTCTATGTATTGTACAGAATACTTAACCTGAAAGTTACACAATGTTATCCTACGTAAACATGAGGTCTCTGTGAACTGTCACATTACAAAAGTGTGGTACGACGAGAAAGAAAAAGCAGTGGAAGAACGCTGATGACCTCCGTCATGGTGCTGGAATCCAGGTCAGAAGATTAAGACCTGCAGCTGCACGTGAGGTCAGGAGGGAGCTTGACAGACAAGACAAACAGACACACGGAGAGAAAGAGTGACGGGTGGAGAGAAAAAAGAAGGAAAGGAAATACAGTGAGTCACGCAAACCAAACCATGACCGGGAAGGAGAGAGAAAGAAGTAAAGGCAGTAAGACAGGATACTAGAGAGAGAGAGAGAGAGAGACGGGATCTGCATGTGAGGGTGAGGTCTGGTGACTCTCTGAATGTAACGGGATCAACACGCAACTGCTTATCCCCTGATCTCACTGGCCAACAAACCCACCAAACAGCCGTCACACAAACTGTACACACGCACACACATTTACATTACATTACTGCAGTATGACAATCATGTGTCACATGCTGACGCCGAATGTTGACCTTAAAATCTTGGGATGGTTGCTGTCATAGTCAAATGATTCATGTGCACACTATCAACTTAGTCTGAGTCATTTCCCATTGGTCCTCCCATGTTTCTTAGTGTTTTCTTACAGTTGCTGTCCAGTAGAGGCAAAGCACTTCCTGTAATATGGTAAAAGGTTCTCTATTGGTTCTTCTAAATTCTATAAACTATTTTTCTTTTCTCAAATGAAAAAAAAGCCTTTTTATTATATAAAAAAGGGAGATGTATTTACTGGGGAGACATTCAATCAGAGAAATTTGAGGGCAATTTTAAAACTTTTTTTTAAAAAAATGAAAGTGTGCATATAGGCATAGAAGACTTTTGTTCATTCATTAATTCATTAATTGAGAGTAAAGAAATTTGGGGCTGTTTCTATAGTCAGGTATACAGTACTTTACCACTGTCCATCCAAAGTCTGAGAAAAATTGAAATTTAGTGTATAAGAGAACGATATTGAAAATAATGCTGAAGATAGATCTTTAGTATTTTGGTTAGGGGACATTCTCAAGTCTGCTGTTTGTATATTTCACTGAGAGTGCTGGTCCCAGACACGTTACAATACCCATATCGTTTCTGAAATCCAATCAGAGACATACAAATAAGAAACAGCTTCTCTTTGCTTTTTTTTTTTAAGGAACAAAAGTCATTTTGAGAATAGACACTTTAAAGCATTGTGCGTGAAACCCTCCAGTCTGACTGGACAGACCGCAGCTAGAGCAATCATGACTTCAGAAAGTTTAACAGCTGTAAATGGTCAGACAGAAAAGAGCGCTATCATCAGGGGAGAGCTCGGGACTGAGAGGAGCTCTGAGTGCAGCCGCCAATACATCTTCTATTTTTCTTCCAT
This sequence comes from Trinectes maculatus, assembly GCA_016785345.1. Classification (NCBI taxonomy): domain Eukaryota; kingdom Metazoa; phylum Chordata; class Actinopteri; order Pleuronectiformes; family Achiridae; genus Trinectes; species Trinectes maculatus. The sequence goes on from JAFBJQ010002583.1 coordinate 245,099, forward strand.
CTTCTACATCTTCTCTTTTAGCAGGAGAGAAAGATTTTCCAAAGGACGGTCACGCACAAGCCGACCCAGTCCAGACTCATCTGCCACACCGCAAATGAAAACCACATTTCATGTTTCACTCTCCGTCGAGTTCTATCCATCATTTTCTTTAAACTGCGGTGTTCGTTCACGCTGGAATTGACGGCGCACAGTATCACCTCTGACCTGACTGCACGCAGACCACCGCAGACCAGAATCTGGGGAGATGTAGCCTTGAGTACACTGAATGCATCACTGGCCACTGAGGAACTTCAGCTAATGTCACCTGTTGTTTGCACCTTCAGCAGCAATTTATTAGAAACCTAAACCACATATGAAACTCTGGATGAGCTCCAGAAGAGTCAGAGTCAAAGAGTCAGGCTGCACATCTGGCAGAGCCTCCACTCCACCCAGCTGTGCTGACACCTCGACCCCGTTCCTAAGCAACTCCACCACCTGTGGTCCTGGTTACAAAATGCTTGATTTTTAACGATGCATCATAATGTGCATTACTCTGTGGGAAATAACACTTTGTTTTTTCTAGTTCTTTTTGTTTTTAGAATAGAATCACTTTATTGTCATTATACATAATGAAATTACTGATGCTTCTCCCATAGCGCAAACTAAAGTATAAAAGAGAATAAAACTGTGACTTCACTCTACATTTTTCTATAACTAAGCATTTCATCAATTTAGTTAAACCCATACACGGAAACAACTAGACACAACTAATGCAACTGAAATACTGGTAAAAGCATGTGGGTAAAATAGCATTTTTGCCTGCTCCTTTTGTTGAGACCTTTCAGCTGCAGTTTCTACTGGAAACCTCCAACGGTGCTCCAACATGCAACTGCTGCACCCCAGTGAGCCCAACTGCTGCTAATGAGACTCGGGAGTTAATTATCCATTTAGCATAAGAGGCCCCGTGGCTCCGTCTTATATAATTATCAACCTTTTCCAATCATTATGGTGATATTCTGCAGTATTTTACTTGGCTTAAACTCCTGATATGAGAGGAGAGGAGAGTGTTATGTAATCATATCCTCAGCCAATCCCAATAAATCCACCTAATCAAAGCTGTCGGGACTGATCCGCTGAGGAGACTGACATCATGGCACCTTGTGGTTAGTAGGAATATTAACAAAGAGAAAATAAAACCGTGTTTATACCTGAAGTTATTGTGCGTCGGTGATGATGGAAAGCCTCCACGTTGATTGAGCGTGGTTGTGTTACACTGAAATAAGCCCCCTGAAGCACTGTCACGATGACTGCTGTATATTACGATTTGTCTGTGATGACTTTGATTCTCAAATACATGAAGTTTCAGCAAAAAATAGTCAAACCATTTTTTAATAATACAAAAAAGATATAACAGCCACATTAACAGTGACACTGATCAATCACAATCATACACAATGTACACAAAATCAGCAACTCAGTTTGCAGTGTTGCTTGCCCTGTTTGCTGTAGCTGCCTGATCTTTTTTCCTGTTTGTGATCTGTGAGATGCATAATTTGTTAAACCTGGAGGTTAACATCTACCATTCTGCCTCCTGCTATTATATCCTGGTGTTAAAATATTCATAATGTCATAAAACAATAAAGAAAATGAAAAGTAGAATTTAAATATTTAAATAAGGTTTAAAGTGGTAATTAACTTGATGTAAGTAATCACAGAATGTAACACTTACCAACACAATAATAGTGAATCAACCCGTTAGGTTTACTTGCTTTACTTTCTATGTCTCCACCTGTCAGCCCTGTCAGTACTGAAGTACTGTACAGTCAATACAATACAAGCAGAAAACCAGCTGGATCAGAGGCCAGGTTAAAAGTCTTTAACTTGACAAAGAACAGGAAAAAAATATATAATCGATTTTTTTTTTAAAAAAACGCCCTGCAGTAATTCCAACTTCAAAAATCCAATATAGAAGAAAAATTAATTCTCTGCACTTGCACAGCCAGATATAACCCCGAGTCAGATGAGCTGTCAAGAGAAAAAGAAAATCCTACGAGAGCTATCACGAGAACGTCAGCAAAAGGGGACCACCTCTGACCTGCTGCTTTTATTCTTCCAGCCATTGTAAGTGCGTCTCCAGGTTCTGCAATGATGTTCAGTCAGAAGGTCCAGCTGCTGAACCACTGGGTACGTTTCCAGGAAACCTGGTTTAAACATTCATGCCACCTCCCCAGAGGATGAACCACAGATAACGATAATCCCTTAACTTCTAACCCTGCCCCGTCAGGTTAAAAAAAAACAATATTGTGCTTTTAATGCTAATGAGTGAACAGCGTGATAACACATCCAACTAAGAGGCTTTGCTGTGGTTAAAAGATTCTCCTGATAATAAGGATCAGAGCATGTTAACATGATGTCGTTTAGCTCAAAGCTCCACGGGGCGACAGTAAGTGCATCCTCACAGAGCCACAAACACAGCTCAAGACTCAAGACTGAAGTTCACTCAATGTCGGGTTACTGTGACACAAAAAGAAAAAAAAAACAAAAAACAAAAAAAAAACTGCCGAGCCCACGCTGGAAAAATGTCCCAGTCTACCCGGCTGAAAAGAGAGAAAAGCCTCATTTTTGTAAACAATTTTTTGTCTGTGGCAAATTCAACAGAAAAAGGAGCAGGAGCTTTTCAGAAAACATTTTGTAAAAAAAATAATAATGACAATAATAATAATAATAAGTATGATTTCCACAATTGCCCCATCTGAGCCAGACCACCTAGACCTGTTATCCCGTCACACTGACTTCTCTCAGAGCCTATACACTCCCCCCCGGGTTAATGTCTGCCTGTGTGTGTGTGTGTGTGTGTGTGTGTGTGTGTGTGTGTGTGTGTGTGTGTGTGTGTGTGTGTAAAAGGTGCATCACTACTTCAGCGGCCATAAAAGGTGACGTGGGATTTCGACATCAGCTCCATCTGTACTTTTCCCTCCCCCTGTGGAATCAGAGCGGGTCTGGACAGTTCATTAGATTTATCACTGACTCGACCACTTATCTGTGCTCAGCGTGTCATTTCACTTTCCCATCCATCCTACCTGCTCCAGCCACATATTTCCATCTACTAGCCTGTATCCAGAGGGCCAGACCTGGAGCGCCTGACGCTCCCTTTCGATTTCAGCGAGTCTTAGAAAAGCCGAGCTACCCGAGTCGGCCAGCAGAGGATATCTGGCATGTATTCATCTCCGGGCTGACGCGCTCCAATTTCTCTCTGCATTTGTCTTAATACATGTCAAGTGGCTGGTGCCATAAAGTCGTTGCTGCCAAAATGGGTGGCAACACCGATCTAAAAAGCAACACACACGCACGCACAACACTAAAACAGAGTCACATCTGAGGGTCAGATTTAACTTCAGCTTCAAGTCTATTAAATCAGCTCTTCTGTAGCACTCTGAACTGACATTTGGCTGAAAACAGCCAAAAGCAAAGAGAAAATTTAATTTGATATTTTTCTTTTGGCTAATGTAAATAAATTAAATTTTCTTTGTTGTATATTCATATAAATAGTTTTACAACAGTCTTTTTAAAGAGGCAACTAGTTGGACATGCTGGGGTTTGATGTTTGGGCTTCTCGTATTAACACAAACTCCCATTCAGTTTAATATCATAAAGCAAAGGTATTAAACCTATTGGTATTAAGTAATAAAGGTATTATGGGAAAAGTATTGAGGACAATATAGTGTTGTCAGGGTGATACTCACAACATGAAGTCTTGTTCCCAGCATGGCTGATCCCCACGGACTGTGATAGTTGTGCTCTTCACATTTTGCACCTTTAAAGTCACATAAGCATTGAATCTATCTGTGAAAGGAGAAAAAAAAAAAAAAAAACACGATCAAATATTATAATGCAGCTTTACATCTTGGTTTAGAGCCGTTTGATTTGGCACTTTATAAAACATAATGAGAGGCTGCCACAGGAGTCATCTTTTATCTTACAGAATAGTTCATTTCCTGAGAAGAAAATCTCATCATGTAGTGAGAACAAGGCTGAAGCTTTAATTTAATTCTTATTGTCTGCCCTATTTCTACCATCTCCATGCATGACCTGTGTCATTCATTGATTGAACTACTAGAAATACAAAAACAAATCCAATCTCTGTATAACAATAGATGCAAACAGACATTATTTTATGGGCAAGGAAGCATCTTTAGGGCAGAAGATGAAGGGCACATATCAAAGGCTAAAAATCCCAGCCACGGGGTATTTTTCAGACTGAAGAGTAATAATTCAATTACCTGCATGGAAACAAGAGGGAATAAGGAAAACGTTGCCAGTAAGGCATAAAATCTTAGTGCATCTGGAATTGCATCTGGAATTGCAGTAATTACAGTAGGAGTCCGTTTCAAGGCGTGCATGTCTCTTCAGCCTGCCAGAAGTTATGTTTCTTTTCAGACTAATGAACCCAGACACAGTCTGTCACAAATGATACGGAAACGCATTCAGTGGCTATGATAGCGATAAACGCACAAAAAAAATACTTCTTTCTTGTTTCATTGATTATTCCGCATGAAAACTAACTTCATATAATAGAACATTGCATCGTTATTATTATCATTCAATAATATAAAGGGAAAAGATGCAGGATGAAGTAAGACGGGGGGGGGGGTGAGGGGGGGGGTGGGGGGGGGGGGGGGGGGGGGGGGGCATTAGAGGAATATGGAAAATTGCACCTTAAGTATCCGTGCCTGGCGTCTTTTAATAATGGTCATTTTCAAGAAAGTGTCGCTATTAACTGTAGTAGCTCTAAATAGGGAACACTTTGTACCATGAAAAGGCCACTTCAGATGGTGATCCAGAGGCTCATTACAATTTCATCATACACTGATGACTGCGCTGCGAACCCACATGACCCCGCCCCTTCTTGTTCTGTGATGCCCGTCCACTGTCGGCACTGATCAGGACTTGATGTATTTATTCATGCTTTTGAAATAGTTTGAATAGGCGGAGGAGGATGCGTCTTACATCCAGTACTTGTTGTTTGATTTGGAAGACGTGTTAAAATATAGCCTTTAGAAAGGGCTGCTTTTTATGCAAGCGGCGACGTGTGATATGAGCATAACCTGAGGAGGCTGAGCCACCAGACACCTAATCCTCGCTTGATTATCTGCCTCAAGTAGCCCGGTCTCCACACAAACAGTCACATGTGCACAAGAGTGAGCGCGGGCATACACACGTTTGTGTGTGTTAGCACATCTCTGAATTTTCAATCTTACAACCACTTTATCTTGAAGTGGGCCAGTGGAGCCGAGGTCAGCGTCAGTTGTTCTGGGGTGAAGATGAGGCGAGTGACGTGATCGTCCAGCTGCATAAATGAATACGTTAACGGCCCAGTTTGCGATGTGGATGTGGGTAAAACACCTACATTCAAAAAGCTCTGAGTCTTAATGATGTTTCTGCCTTTCCAAACTTAACTCATCTGCATTTTTACAAAACCCAGTCTCCGACAAACTCATGGTTATTCAGCTAAACAACATAAATAAGATATTTGGTGACAAAAAAATTTGCATAAAGAATGTTCAAATCTAAACCATGAAATAAAAATTCTAGCAAATTAAAACATTAAAAAATTTGCTTTAAGCAAAACCTGAATTAACTATTTGAGATTTAACCAAAAATAGGTAGAGCTCAACATGAACGCATGGCTGTAGCCTCGAGTTAGTGGTATTTAAAACTGGACAAAAGGTATGTGGAGCATGTCAATTATACGAAAAGGTCTCTAATAATAGAGTGCCGCAAGTGACGTTTTCAACAAAACATCTGAGGAAAGGTAAAAGGAAAAATTCTTAACACTGAAGCATATGGCTGCTGAACATTCTGTAATATGCCTTTCTATAGTTCTCGAATAGCCCGGGTCAAACGTGGGCCTGGTCCCTATGTATACGCAAATATGGCCCCTCCTGCCTGAAAACAATCGATTCTGTCATTGTGTAAACCTGGAAAAGACATCATTGCATTAACGTAAATACAGGACAAAGTGCTGACGTAACGTGAACGAGTGTGGCTGTGAAGTATAAGGCTTCCCTGACACAGGCCAATTATTTTTCCTTATCTCAGGACTAAAGGTTATTGTAGCGGTGACACTAATGTCGGGGATCCTCTGTGCACATTAGATCGGATGTTTTGGTTCACGTTGTTGCACACAGATGAATTTCTCATGTATATCCAATTTCCTTCTCCAGATCCCCCTGGAGCTCGTTGTTGATTACATTGTCCCGCTTCAGTTAAAAGAGCACGGCAACACTGAGCTAATGAAACCTCACCGGGGGATAAAACCCCCCACAATCCCCTGCTACTCTCTGTACATCTATATCCATAGTTATCCAGGGAGAGATGACTGAGCACTTGACCTGCTTCATATTTATATTCTCCTACATACAAACACAGGTCTGGGATCTGCGTCCTCCCGATCAGGGACTCAAACTGCAATGAACATCTTGGCTACTAACACAATAGAATCTGCTTTGATTCAGAGAACCTATATCATGACGTAATCACGACCTCCAGGTCTGCCTTTGCTCTCCGAGAACATGCTGATTCACTTCTACTCCAATGACACATTAAAGTCATTTGAAAAAAAAAGAAACAATTAAAGATTGCAGACAGGTTGTTGGTGATTGGCCACTTATTGGCCACTGGAGTAACTGGACATTTTCTCGCCATATGCTGAAACGAGATATACATAGAGTGCAAACCTCACTGTAAATCATATTTTAAGTCATAACTAGGTTTTCTGCTAGTTACAAGACAGCTGAAATGTCATATGGAAATGTATCTTCACCATGGACAGCTCAGCACTAATGACAAAGGCAAGACAGGGGGGTGAAAGGGTGGATCTGGACTAATCCATCATTCAGTTAAGGGGGTTGCCAGGTCTGTGATGAGGGCAGGCAAGGGGACTGGCAGGGTGTAGACAGGCCTATTTATTTACTGCCTGAACTGACACTGGTAAGGATAAAATTAGAAAGTCACATCAAATGGACATGCCACCAACACACGCAACAGCAAGCAATATGAGAAACAACAACAACAACACACACACACACACACACATATATATATATATATACTTAATCACACCAACATCGTCCTGTAACAATGTCACAGGTATCCATAGAAGCTTAGATCCAAACACACACACACACACACACACACACACACACACACACACACACACACATCATGACGTAATCACGACCTCCAGGTCTGCCTTTGCTCTCCGAGAACATGCTGATTCACTTCTACTCCAATGACACATTAAAGTCATTTGAAAAAAAAAGAAACAATTAAAGATTGCAGACAGGTTGTTGGTGATTGGCCACTTATTGGCCACTGGAGTAACTGGACATTTTCTCGCCATATGCTGAAACGAGATATACATAGAGTGCAAACCTCACTGTAAATCATATTTTAAGTCATAACTAGGTTTTCTGCTAGTTACAAGACAGCTGAAATGTCATATGGAAATGTATCTTCACCATGGACAGCTCAGCACTAATGACAAAGGCAAGACAGGGGGGTGAAAGGGTGGATCTGGACTAATCCATCATTCAGTTAAGGGGGTTGCCAGGTCTGTGATGAGGGCAAGCAAGGGGACTGGCAGGGTGTAGACAGGCCTATTTATTTACTGCCTGAACTGACACTGGTAAGGATAAAATTAGAAAGTCACATCAAATGGACCAACACACGCAACAGCAAGCAACATGAGAAATAACAACAAGGTAGGAAAACACACACGCACACACACACATACATATATATCACACCAACATCGTCCTGTAACAATGTCACAGGTATCCATAGAAGCTTAGATCCAAACACACACACACACACACACACACAGAGCAACTAGCTGTGATGGAGAGGATATATCCCAGCATGCAGCGGGACCCTCTTGGGGAGCAGTCGACGTCATTCATAATTAAGTGGCAATGACTTGAAAATAAATAAGTTATATTCAGTTACACATGGATGTCCGCAGCGCGGCCGGGCAAGATGACATTTACTAGGCTGTCTACAGTAATGAATACTCTATTATGTGTGTCGAGGGAGGTGGTGAAGGAGGCTGGAGAGCGAGGGCGAGGTGGATGAGGGGAGGAGACATTTGGGAGGAAGAGGAAGCTGAAGGAGTGACTGAAATGGGACCGAATTCTCTCTGTCTGACAAGTGCAGACATACTTCTATTAAAGTGCAATTTACTTCAACATATACGTCACGTCAACAGAGATCGAAAGTATCAAACCCTTTTTTTGGGTTCGACTCAAACAAAAACTTCAGTCGGCATTTTAACAGCAACTACAGTTTATCTGCCGCACGTTGTGGCTGCTTTTTACCAAAATACCTATGGTACCTTAGACATTTGGGGGAAAATGTGCCTGGCTGTTGAAGTTGTCAAAAGGACACTCCAACAAAGCAATTTCATAAACGCAAGATCTAATCAAGGCGTGAAAACTACTGCACACCCACACAGACAGACTTTTATAGAATGCACAGTGTGGAAAAAAAGGTGCGACATTTAAACAACATTCAGTCACATAAATGGTGACAACTGCTTAAGAATATGCAATAATATTAGTATATAGAGGTGGTTTAAAAAGATATTTTTCTGAAATTAGCGGAATGCACACTTACTACAACTACATCACTGTCAGGGGGATTTTTGCAGTCTGCAATTAGTCAGACAGCACAAGAGTTCAGGCTGTGCCAAGACAGGCTGCCTCATTACACCAACACTGGCTCATTATTGTCAGCGATTCCTCTGCATCCATTAAGCTGCAAGGTACCATCACCGCAAAATAACCTCTACTGCCAATGAGCAATGTGTCAGATAGGAAGAAACGACACATATTCAGACAACGCCCTGTATTCAGACACACCAGAGGATAGACCCGCCAATTAATGTTTTCACCTTCCCCACTGAAATTGATAAAGTGAAGTGAGACAAGAAACAAGACACACACACACACCAAAAAAGAAAATTTGCACCAATCTTCCCTGACACAACACTGTTCAAATCTCAGACGTCCCACTGAAGCAACTAGATTTCAATGTGCCTGGCACATGTCTGAATAAAAGCCCTGTTATCAAACCACTCATCCAGACACACGCAACTAAGAAGAAGTGGTGACATGGCCTAAAAGCCCGAAAGCTGGTTTTCATTTTAACCAATTAACTGACACTCCAACTGTTGCATGGGCACTCAATGTGCTTCGAAGCTTCCAAACTAATAAAGTGACACATTTATGAGAACCGTCTCTCAGGAGGTGTCCACCTCTGGGGTTTGAGGACGGCCATGGGACAGCAGCAAACTCCCCCAAGCAAAAACTATATTGCTCATTAATATCGAGATAAATCAGATCGTCTTCCCCAAACTGGGGCATTAGAGTGGGACAAACTCTGCTAGCTGTCTCTGACATGAGACTGATAATCATCGCAATGCATCTGTGTCCTTATACTGAATAAATTAGTGGATTAGTGGACACCAGTGGTTTATTTATCATCCTATTTTTTTGTTTGTTTGTTTTGTTTAATCTGAGGATACAGACATCAGCGAGGTGTGAGAAAGCCACAGGAATCGCAGACTGAAGACCCCATGTTACATAATCCAATGTACCCCAATTCCTGAAACCAGAATATGTTGTGTACATGTGCAACAACTAGTTCGTTATGTCATGAAAATAGTTTTTTTGTAACTCCAAATTTCTTAGCGTTGTACTTCGTCTACTCCACTACTACTAGTGACATAGGGGAAAGATGTTTTGAGCTTCCTTTCAGTCAACTGCACAATTAGTTGGGTGCTACAAAAATTTAACTGTACGACAATCAGAGGGAAGCTGTCTAGCTGCTGTGCTTCAGAACAAACAATCTTTAATGGATTGAAGGGCACTGTCACAGTAGCTGTGGCTGTATGGTAGGAACCCCATCACTCATGTCCTGCTTCATGAACCCTGGGAGGGCCAATCAAATACCCTTCCGTTCTGAAAATCTGCTGCACGATCAGAGGCCAGAGGCGGCCAATGACAAATCATCTCCTGGATCTGGAGTCTGTCTCTGTCTCCTGAAGACAGTGAGGGATTTGTCTCCATCCTCCCCTGTATGCCGGGGATGACAAGCTGTCATTTCAGGCTAGCAGGTGGCCCTTTTGTCTATGATGATCTATTGATTGGACTCTGTCTCTCCTCTGGCTTGATTTCTCATTCTCTCACTTGGCGCTGTTGTTCACCCCTCATCATCGCCCGGAGAGAGGATGGAAAGGCAAACAGCGGCAGCCAGCACAGGAGTATAAGAGGAAACGGGACAAATAAGAAAGGTGGATTGTAAGCCGGAGCCCTGATCTTCAACTAGCTGCTGGATGACTGATGCTTCTTTGTCCACTGCAGAGAACAGGAAACAGTGTGGTGGCCATGGTAATGTAATGTAATGTAATGTAATATAGGCATTTGTTTGTTGTTTGTTTAGGAAGAAGTTAAGATTTGAAGATTAGACATTAAGCGTTGATGATGTGGGAAGTGAACGTGTTGTTCAACGCAGGCTCAAAGAAATGTATTGCAGTGTCCTCAATGTCCTCATGTCAAAACAAGTTCCCATCATAGGTTGAGTGAAAACAGTCATTGTTACCAACAACTGAGTAGGTCACAAAAATGAAATGACACAGGTCTGGCACCTACTCTGTAAGTAAAATATCTAGAATATCTTAATAAAAATGACAACAGTAACACTGAAGTGTCTACAAATAGAGAAAGTAAATACTAAAGGGCAACACAGTCACATGTTAGTGTTATGAAATGTCAAACTCTTACCTGGAGGCCCGTGGAGTCTGGCTTTCTTCACTGTAGGACAAACAGAAAAACGACAAATTTAGTCACAGTGGCAGACACAATGACAGGACAGACATCTGTGCTTTAAGTTTTCCCCCCCAAAAAAAAGACAAAAAATCCACAACAATGCTACGTGCGTTATAGAAAAACTCTTAAAGAAACACAAGAAAACCTCAGCAGTGAGATCTGCAGCACAGAAAATTCAGAAACGCCCGAGTGTCTTAAAATGTCAGTGTGTCCTGGCTTCAGGCTAAAGAGTCCCTGATATTGATCTGCAATGCAATTAGCACCACGGGTTTAACCCATGTTACGCTGATAAAGATGTTTAAATAAAGCTTAAATGCATGTTCTAACCCAGGGAGATCAATAATGTCCACTCAATCACAGGCCAGAACTCTGAGATGTGGGACACGAGAAAGACAAAGACGAATATACAGGGAGACAGAGATCGTTAGCAGGTCATTTGTCTTAAGCCGTCGCCATGGCAGAAGCTCACAGGAAACCTGGTGGCCCTGGATTCACTAGGAAAACCAGTGGAATGTAGAGTAAGGTTATGTTCCTTCACTGTTTTTTTTTTTAATTATTATTTCTGTGTTTTCGTATAATAAAAATCTAAAACATTGCTGACTCACTTTTTTGCCAAACTCCCTGCCCTTAATACCTGAGGGGTTTCCCCAACTGTTTTTAACTGTTTATTAAAAAAAAGTTACATTTGCAAGCAAAAATCATTGTTTGGTTTATACTTGTTAACCTTTCTTGTGGGATTCCGTTGATCCCAAAGTGGCAATTAATTGTGTTTGGGTAAGTAGAGAGTACGGCTGGAATCTAAGCAGCACCACTGAAGCTAGTGTGGATGTGCTGTGGAGCTTTTCTTTCTGTGGAGATGCTTTACAAGGCTCTCGGGAGGCTTTAATCACAGCGGCATAAACAAGAGATTTCATGGCGCCAGTTATGATCTATCGCAGTGCACGTGCGTAAATAAGAAAAGGACCAATCCCCCGCCTGTCAAGGCAGAAATATATAAACACTCCATCAAAATATCATTTTATTTTCTGCAAATAAAAAAAAACAACTGGGCCCATACTCAACCATGTTAAGTAACGTCAATCTTTTTATTTATTTTAAAACGAATGATGAAGCAGTGTTTGGTCTCAGCTCAGGTACTGAATGTGCTGTTGACACAATGTAAATGACTCGGTTAACGCATCCTCTTCCATTTGCCAGAATGATCATCACCTTTCTGAATCACACTTACTGAAGAATGTACTTCACAGCATCACTGAACACCTCTGACATCATAACACACTTTATATGGCTTTATCAATCGAGTGACAAACCTGTGAGATTGTCATTTCACGGCAGAGAGACGCCAGCTGTCAACTCTCACATCCCACTCTCCACTTCAGCCTATTTCAACATGGATCATACTGCTTTTATACATATATATATATATATATATGTAAGTATAGGTAAGTATGTACAAAGAAACTTAACGTATCAACGTATGTTCAAAATGAAAAATATTTTGTGTAAAAATACAAATATATATAAAAATCAAATATAGTATTGAGATAATTTCAGGTTTAATACTGGGTTTTCAGTCCTGCACACCTATTTACATTTTTATCAAAGTAAGTAACTTAATTTATGCAAATCAACAAATCAAAACCTGTCAATGCCCAAATTGTTTTTGCTTTTTTTTTGCTTTCTTTTTTTACTGGGGTTACTCAGATGTTTGAGACAAATCAGATGTCGCACCTGAACACAGTAAATTAAACATCACATCAAAAGGCCATGTGGGCTGCTACAACAGGGGAAGTTAGGTTACAACCTGAATTTAAAAAAAGACATGGGTCAGTGTCACACTGGAGTACGAGCAGACACGGGGCCACGGGGAGGGCAGCCACAGTCAGAGCTGGTGAAACGGGCCGAACAGCAGACACGTGTCCGCGGAGTGATCGTAGGAGAAGATCCGTGCTGCAGAGCAGAGCAAACGTTTGGCCGCTGGGATAATCTCTCCGGGTTAATGCCTTAAGCGGGGCTGAAACCTACCAGACCCATTCTGCATTGTACCAGGGAGGAGTAATAAAGAGAAATGTGGGTGTGGGTGTGGGAAAGTGTGGCCTTTATTTCACTGACAAGCAAAACTTACTTTTTTAAAAAATCTAAATAAGCAGGAAGTACTAAAGCAATAAACTGATGCACACACCATTAGTCATGGATTAGCACAAAGACAATCGCTCAATTTAGCCAGATGATCAAAACCGCTTTATTTTGAGGGAAAACTGAAAATCAGCACATCTTGAAGTTTGGTTTATAACCTCTCTTTGTAAAGAAAAACTGTGCACAACTACTGAACCGCAGATTGTTAACCAACGTCGACAACACACATGTCAGACTGCCACTTTCCCACGTTTCCTTATTTCCATCGTACACGACACAAGCGCACAAGCCACGTCTGGATTCGACACAAAGCTGCAAGCCGTCGACAAAAATTTCAACCCAGGCTTTGAAGAAACAATGGCAGTTGACAGTGTCACAAAGCCGCAATGATAATATGTCATTTCCACTGTACACCAGTGACATTCTTCTCTTCATTAGATTGAAGCTGCGACTGCGACCACTTAGTGACTTCTCTCTTCTCTGGTGGTTCTGGTCTGATGCCTTTGAAGAGACATTTGAAAGTGCGGCTTTGAAGCTCGGGAGAAGAAAATAACCCCTCGGAGGTGAATTAGAGACGATTTCCGGCCTCTGGATCCTCTGAAGCCTCGGGTCCACAGCTGAGAGATGGAGTCTACCTCGGTGAAACCAGGCCACATACGGTGGGAGCCCTCTGGGGTCAAAGACTGCTTTATACTACCGATGTCTGAATATGTTCACGATTCAACCATCTGATTAAACCTATAGCGTAATCACCAATTAACAGGACATTGCTCACATTTTTTTAACTCATTCTTGCTCTAGTCATGTGTAAACAAACAGATAGCAGTGGATTACACTGGATCAGTGTCAGAGCAGCTGATCTTGACGTTTGCTTCTCTTGATCTCGCTGCACGTCAGTAAGTTCAAGCAACAAGTTCCAATATTTCGCTTAAAGAAAGCGCGACACATCAATGTTTCTCTAACACAGGGTCGCACCAGCGGCAGAAACCGCCACTCTCAGTGGGCAGACAGCTGTACAGCAGTGTCATTACAAGGGGCCAGACGATGGATCTATTTTTAGCTCCGGCCCTTCGACTCGCACGGTGGCTCGGAGCGTGTGGAGGTTGACAACCTGTTGGCCATGTCATTAACACCCTCTCACCTCCATTAAATGGCAGCCTCTGCAGACCTCCTTATAAACCAACCCAATAAATACAACTATTATGGATCTTTGTGTCTTCTAAAAGGGATTTTGAGTGTTTTCATTTATGACACTGTTCACTATGCCAACGGTCCAATCCATGAACACTGATGGACTATAAAGGCCTGCAGCTGTCTCGTTCATATGGTAAATAAGTTTGGGCCAGTCTGAACTAATTTCGTGTCAACAGATGTTGCAGTGATATGGGGATCAGAAAGTGCTTTGCACAGATTGAGAGCTTTCAAACCTAATACTTTGTCTGGGTCATGTGAAGGGGTCACGAAACACACCTGAAGCTGTAATGTGACAGTATTTACCTTTAACAATCGCCTTCTCTTACGGAGACGCCAGTCAACAGTTTGTCAAAACGTTTACCACAACAAGAGATAAAGCATATAATCAACCACCATAGAGTTGTACTTTTTGAACGGAACACGTACAGCTATATCTGGGCTCTGTCCAGTGCTGATTAAGGGGCTGATTAATGTGCAACATGACTGTGATCTGTAATCAATGGAGGAACCAGTCAACCCACCAATCAGCTGTCCGACACAGCCACCCCTCAAGCTTTATCAATAACACGTCTGCTTTTCACAGTGATGCTTTTTTTGCTCTCAAGACACTGAGAACAAATACCTTTGAGCACTTCTGAAGAAAAAAGTCTCCGCTGGGAGAAGTGGCCATTGGTAAAGATTAAGTGTAAGGGAGAGGCCGTCATCAGCGGGCAGGGTCCATAGCAGCCAGTGGCATTATCATGAAAGGGAGGGTACGAGAAGGAGGAAGTGAAGTCCCTGTCCCACATGAGTCAACACACACACACACGGATACACAAACACACACAAGCATAAGCACAAATGCACTGTGGAGCAAAAGCAGCAGATGGCCAGGGGATTACTCCATCTCCATCCCCACCCCACCCCCGTCCACCCTCCCCTTCCCAGACGGGAAGCTTTAGTTGTGTCCCTGTCATTCCAGCACAGTGTGCCGGTGTGCTGCCTGTCCTGGTCTGTCCTCACCTACTGTCCTCACCTATGGCATCAGGTGGCCTAGAAACGCTTTCAGACATTACCTTTAGTGAACTTAAACAAGCCCCAGTTGTTGCTGCTGCCAGCACAAATGAAAAAGGGACAGAATCCAAACATGACCACCCGTACGTCTTTAGCGCTCTTTAGCCCGGTATAATTTGCTCGAATGCAATTTCTTCACAGCAGCCTGACTCAACACCCGTCGACAGAAAATGATGCAATGCCTTTACTGTATGCATTTATTCCACTGCTGACTGCCAGCCAGGAATAGCCGAGTGTGGGTACCGACAAAGCTGTCAGGGACTGTGTGCTCCCATCCTCGGCTGTTTACATCTGTAGCCCCTCGCTCGCTGCAGAGGACTGCCAGCCACCATGCGGGCTCTGAGGGCCCTCGACACAACAAGGGACGAGGAATGAGGGAAAATGGCTTCTGAAAAGCATTGCGGCTCTCGAGAAACAAGGATGCAGCTCTGTTGGCTTGTCAGAGACAGCGAAAGTCTGGCTTCCTTTAATCAGAGAGAGAGAGGAAGTATCTGCCGGGTCTGAGGAAAAGACTTACTGTAGGTCCGACGTTTTTGCCAATATTTGAAGTGGACTTGTCATAGAAAGACTTCAATGCTTAGCACAGATGAGCTCTTACCGTCACAGGTGAACCTGAGACACATTCTCCATCAATCAAGAAGTTCAATCGATGGCCTCTTCTATAATGTCACATGAGCCCACTGCAACCCAGCTGTGCCTCACCCACCATATCGCTCCGACCCTTACATCCCTCCAGCCTCACCCCCATCTCATCATGCTGTAATAGAGGGGTTTGGCGGCGGCCGCCTTCAAGCCGCAGGCAGCGCTCACACCCAAAATGAGAAATGGTCAGGAATGATCAGTGAGAAACAATACGCCAGAGGCTGAGCGTGAGAGATAGGCCGGCAATAGTTTGACGACATGAAAATCAATCAGCATGTCTGCAAAAGAGCTATTTGTTGTTTGGAAAGGAGCCAAAATGTTAAATAAATGGCTTTTTTATTATTTCAATTGTACAAACTTTATCAGTCTGAATACATATTGTCTATAACTTGTTAGCCTGAACAAGGAGGTTGAATTTTTTGGGGCCGTCAGCCAATGAAGAACCCATTTGAATTTAGGAGCAGGTGCAATTAGCAGGGTGCTATCTTGATAAATGGCATTAGCGAGTGTCTTATTGTTTCAGTTGCACACATGATACAGTCACAATCACCACGTCAGCAATATAAGGCAGGAGACCTCATTTCACCTGACATTACAGTATCCACTCGTTTTCCCAGACAGGACACTTCAATGTGTCAAAACATTAAAAACAGGAAATAGATACAAACAAATAAATCCTTTCCTCCAAGTGACCTGAACCACCATTCAGCCTTACTTCACACTAATACTGTACATCCATAGAACAAATGACTCTACATCCTGACTGAGGGTAATTTTTATGTTAATTAAAAGTCGAGTGACAATCCATCAACTAATATTTAATTTGCAGCTGCATATTAGTGAAAACCTGTGCTTTTGGATACACAGTGAACTAGGTTTCCAACTCATTTTCTGCACATCAGCCACCATACAAAAAAACAGCTTTGGATGGTAGAGCCTGATAAATAGTATGTATACATCAAGATAAACCATCAAAGTGCAAGTAGATACACAATCTAAACGTCATATCCAAACATAAAGAGGAACAAACAAACAAAAACAAAACAAATATGAAAAAACCCACTCTGATTAGTCAACTATAAATTGCCTTGAGAATAAAAATAATTTACTAATGCAGGTTGGATAAGGCTCGGTAGGACTTTATCAATATCCAGCTTAAAGTTTAATTCTACTAAAAAATTTTAAATGTAACTGATAAAATACTGTTGTAAGAAGTTGAGGTTTTGTTGTGATGTGTGTGTGTGTGTGTGTGTGTGTGTGTGTGCGTGTGTGTGTGTGTGTGTGTGTGTGTGTGTGTGTGTGTGTGTGTGTGCGTGCGTGCGTGTGTGTGTGTGTGTATGTGTGTCCTACCTCTGACGCACAGCAGGGACATCGCTGCGGGGTTTTGGTGCAACAGTTGAGTCCAGAGGCGGACGAGTGCTCAGTGAGTTTGCAGCCCACTCGCCTGTTGCACAGTCGGATAGAGCAGCCGCTCCATGGCGCCGTATGCTGCGGATGTGCAGATGTGAGTCATGTGGCACGGTGCAGGTGGAGCTGGCCGTCACCCGCACACACCAAACAACAAAGTGCCGGCTGAACGCCGACAGAGCTGGGCGGCTCTTATGCTGCGTTCACGCACCGAGGTAAAGGGTAGGAATTTGGATTCATCAACAAAACATAAACAAATTACGCAGAGCGCGAGATGTTTAAAAAAAAAAGTGCCGCTGTGGGCGGCGCACCACGAAACACTTTGGTTTTTATGAACTTTCTGTCTCACAAAAAGAATTTAAAAACACACAACAGCTTCTCACTTTTTAAATAATATATTGAAAATTGCATTCATTTTTGGAGGTATCGGACCGTTTCAATGATGCATTGGTGGACATTAGACTGAGTGAAGTGTAATTCAATTAAATCAAGTTTTATTACTAACACCAGTGCGTCACCGTTGCCTCCTTAATTCCACCTGTTTCCAATTAAGCGTTTAGCAAGCGAGAGCTGTGATTGGCTGTTATAACAGGTTAAAATGAGTGGACTGGCTGCTTTTGACCACTGCAGCACCTTTGAAAGAAGACAGACACCTGGTTGTTTTGGGTCAGCTGACGTCAGTCTGAGGCATCTTTTTGAATTTGGGCTTATCTTTGGCTGAAGCCATGGGACTCATTACAAGGTAACTTGATTCCTTCTCTGCTTGATAGTCTGTTACCTAGTATATGTTAAATGAGTAATACTGACATGTATCTCTGTTCTCCAGTGTGGTGTTTTTATGGTTGCTGTCCATTGGAGAGCTTCATGCAGGCACAAAATGTAAGACTTCAAGTCGATATTAAACAGTGAAAGTATATCCTCAATTCAGAAGTAACACAAATGACAATTTATTGACAGCTTCCAATCATGGCTTTGAATCTGGAAATTGGGGGACAAGCTACCAACCCAATGTTGCCGTCTACAAGCCCAGGCCTCAGGTCCAGGAGCCCGTCTACAAGCCCAGGCCCCAGGTCCAGGAGCCCGTCTACCGGCCCAAGCCCCAGGTCCAAGAGCCCGTCTACCGGCCCCAGGTCCAGGAGCCCGTCTACAAGCCCAGGCCCCAGGTCCAGGCGCCCGTCTACCGGCCCCAGGTCCAGGAGCCCGTCTACAAGCCCAGGCCCCAGGTCCCGGCGCCCGTCCACGAGCCCAGGCCCCAGGTCCAGGCGCCCGTCTACCGGCCCCAGGTCCAGGAGCCAGTCTACGAGCCCAGGCCCCAGGTCCAGGAGCCAGTCTACGAGCCCAGGCCCCAGGTCCAGGAGCCAGTCTACGAGCCCAGGCCTCAGGTCCAAGAGCCAGTCTACGAGCCCAGGCCTCAGGTCCAGCCGCCAGTCTACGAGCCGAGCAGCAACTATGGAGGCAAAGGAATCTTTGGTTAAGCTCCAACTAGAGGACAATGTTTTGCAAGTAGAGTAATTTTCCAATGATGGCTCTAAATGTTTGTAATGGTCTCCTTGAAGGTGACCCCCGACTAGACTTGTTTCAGGTGTTGGCAGATTTTCAACTAATGGGCCATGCTGAGTGAAGCTTGTGTTGCAAAATAAAATTTACTGTGGTACATTTTGAGTCTACTTGATTTCGAAGCACCACAAATTTTAGATGTTCCTGCATGATGATGCAGCAGTCAATTTCTTTATGCACATGTGATGGTCTTGACTTTGCTTTAATTGTCAGGGCAGTACTCTTTGGACATACTGAATAGAAACAAGGCTAAGACCTAATATCACCATCTAACACAAATCTTAAATTCTTCAAGTGGTACTTTGCTGGAAGGTGTACCTAAACTTCTGTGGCCTATATTATTCCCTGATGTCTTAATCTTGTAGCGATTTCACTCATGATCATTTACTTGTCCTGAAGTTCCAAGCTTTGTCTTTGTCACACACAAATTTCTTAATGGTATTACGTCAGCATCAGTACAATGTCAAATTAGAACACCATGTAGTTGTCTGCTCATGCAATATAACTCACTGGAAACAGTTTTGTGAGGGGTAAAAGGGCGTTCGGCACCATCTGCTGTTGAGACTACTTTTAACAGCTTAGACTGAAGTAAAATCCAGCATCTTTTGAACTGTCAATCTTTTCAGTTTCCCTGCAAAATCTATTGATTGTTATATATATATATATATATATATATGTATGTAACTTAAGTAATTTTCTGACAACAAATGTTTAGTTCCATTAAGTTCTACCATTGGCTGTCAAGCTGCGCTGCTGAAGCCTGTTTACAACATGGTTGGTAAATCCTTCTCCCTGGATCCATTCTGACAAATTTTTGAAGGCATTACACTGTTCAATTAAAAAAAAAAAAATGAGAAAAAAAGACCTCAGAGGAAACCCATGGTGCAAATTGTATTATGTAAGAGTTGCGATTGAGGCCGGAGGTACAGAAGGGTCAAATGCAGAACAACCAGGGTAAAAAAACTTTCTTCCCCTCTGCCATCAGACTCCTGAACACTTGATAGGAGTCACAACCACGGACTACCTCACCACTGCACATGGAAATATTAGCACATGTAAATATCAGACACTTTGTGCATATCAATATATATTTCTTCAGGTCAGACACGTTTCACCTTTCTTTCAGCACCACTTATTGTTTAATTAATTGCTGTACAGTTACAGTTGACCAAAGATTGAGGGGGGAGGAGGGCAGATGGTTTTGTGCTGATGTACAGCTGAGTGTCGTCTGCATAAGAATGAAAGTTAAGATTATGGCGGCGGATGATTTCGCCTCACGGGAGCATGTAGATATTGAACAGAAGGGGGCCAAGCACTGAGCCTTGGGGGACACCATGGATAACGGGGGTGGAGGAAGAGGAACAGCCAGCATGGGTGACAAATTGTTCCCGACCTGAGAGGTATGATTGGACAAATGAGAGGGCGAAGTCAGTGAGGCCGAGGTAATTGGACAGGCGGGTGAGGAGGATAGGGTGGGAGATGGTGTCAAAGGCAGCCGAAAGGTCGATAAGGATCAGGATGCTGATGCAAACTGAGTCGGCAGCAATGAGGAGGTCATTTGTTATTTTGACGAGGGCAGTTTCAGTGCTGTAATAAGTTCGATAATGTTCGTGAATGGAATCTACTTTGGCCTGAAAGAATTTCAGGAACCTGGGGCTGAGATTCCTAGAGGATGGGGTGGGGTTGTGGGGGGAAAGTAACCAGTTGATCGTGGAGAACAGTTTCTTTGGTTGGTTCTGTTGGTTATTGATTAGGGTGGAATAGTACTGGGACCTGGTCTGGGAGAGAGCTACTCTGTAGGACCTTACATGGGCCTTGTACGCCTCGATGTGTACAGTGAGGGCTGTCTCTTGGAGAGTCTCTCCAGGCGATGACCAGCAGCCTTCATGTTGCGCAGTTCAGCTGTGAACCATGGCGCAGGACAGGAGAAGGAAACAGTCGGGTTTTAAGAGGGGCGAGGACATTAAGGCTGAGGGATAGAGCATTTTCAGTTTCCCTGCAAAATCTATTGATTGTTATATATGTATGTAACTTAAGTAATTTTCTGACAACAAATGTTTAGTTCCATTAAGTTCTAACATTGGCTGTCAAGCTGCGCTGCTGAAGCCTGTTTACAACATGGTTGGTAAATCCTTCTCCCTGGATCCACTCTGACAAATTTTTGAAGGCATTACACTGTTCAATTAAGAAAAAAAGAAAATGAGGAAAAAAAAGACCTCAGAGGAAACCCATGGTGCAAATTGTATTATGTAAGAGTTGCGATTGAGGCCGGAGGTACAGAAGGGTCAAATGCAGAACAACCAGGGTAAAAAAACTTTCTTCCCCTCTGCCATCAGACTCCTGAACACTTGATAGGAGTCACAACCACGGACTACCTCACCACTGCACATTTGGACATGGAAATATTAGCACATGTAAATATCAGACACTTTGTGCATATCAATATATATTTCTTCAGGTCAGACACGTTTCACCTTTCTTTCAGCACCACTTATTGTTTAATTAATTGCTGTACAGTTACAGTTGACCAAAGATTGAGGGGGGAGGAGGGCAGATGGTTTTGTGCTGATGTACAGCTGAGTGTCGTCTGCATAAGAATGAAAGTTAAGATTATGGCGGCGGATGATTTCGCCTCACGGGAGCATGTAGATATTGAACAGAAGGGGGCCAAGCACTGAGCCTTGGGGGACACCATGGATAACGGGGGTGGAGGAAGAGGAACAGCCAGCATGGGTGACAAATTGTTCCCGACCTGAGAGGTATGATTGGAAAAATGAGAGGGCGAAGTCAGTGAGGCCGAGGTAATTGGACAGGCGGGTGAGGAGGATAGGGTGGGAGATGGTGTCAAAGGCAGCCGAAAGGTCGATAAGGATCAGGATGCTGATGCAAACTGAGTCGGCAGCAATGAGGAGGTCATTTGTTATTTTGACGAGGGCAGTTTCAGTGCTGTAATAAGTTCGATAATGTTCGTGAATGGAATCTACTTTGGCCTGAAAGAATTTCAGGAACCTGGGGCTGAGATTCCTAGAGGATGGGGTGGGGTTGTGGGGGGAAAGTAACCAGTTGATCGTGGAGAACAGTTTCTTTGGTTGGTTCTGTTGGTTATTGATTAGGGTGGAATAGTACTGGGACCTGGTCTGGGAGAGAGCTACTCTGTAGGACCTTACATGGGCCTTGTACGCCTCGATGTGTACAGTGAGGGCTGTCTCTTGGAGAGTCTCTCCAGGCGATGACCAGCAGCCTTCATGTTGCGCAGTTCAGCTGTGAACCATGGCGCAGGACAGGAGAAGGAAACAGTCGGGTTTTAAGAGGGGCGAGGACATTAAGGCTGAGGGATAGAGCACTATTGTAATGTGCAACCAAGCTGTCCACAGGAGTGTTGAGGGGATAAGGGTAGAGGTGGGATGCAATGGTGTTGGTAAGGGCAGGTGCACATACTGTCCTGATGTTCCTGAATGAGATAGTCCGTTTCATGCGCTGTGAGGGGAGAGGGATAGGGACTTAAAATTGGACAGCCAGATGGTCAGCAACCATGAGGTCCAGACACTGGAGTTGATTGGGGGTGGTGCCAACGGAGCACACAAGGTCAAGTGTGTGACCATTGGAGTGTGTAGGACCTTGGACATGTTGTGTGATGTTGAAACATTCCAGGAGTGACAAAAATTTGGTGGCAAAAGTGCAGGTGCTTGAGTCAACGTGGATGTTAAAGTCACGGAGCAGCAATGTGGACGGCGATCTGGAGCAGATTAGAGTGAGTAGCTCGGAGAACTCAGACATGAAGGTGTTGGTGGCTGAGGAGGAGGTTTTTGGGGGGCAATAAATAAGGATAACATGGAGCTGTGAGTAACCAGCCAAGGAGAAGCCGATGCACTCAAAGGAGGTGTAATCCAGCAAAGTCAGCTGTTTGATGGTTATATCAGCTCGATGGATCACTGCCAAACCTCCTCCACGACCCGTGAGGCGGGGCTTTTGAAGGTAGGCTGTAGCTAGGGGGAGTTGCTTGGTTCAGTGTCAGGAAGTCCAATTGGTTTTGCCATGTCTCAGTCAGGCAAAGAACGTCAATATTCCTATCAGTGATGACGTCATGTATGAGTGACGCTTTATTGTTGAGGGAGCGGGTATTTAACAGCATGAATGTGGGGGTATTGTTATTCACTGAGTGGGCTTGTTTCCAGGAGGGAGGACTGATGCTGTCAACACAAACCAGGGACTTCAGATTGGTAGTGCACATGTGTGGTTTGTTGTGATGACGTAAGTGGGCGGCGCCGGGAACACACAGTTGGGATTGAGTGTGCAGAGCCAGAGTAAACAAATCCCCGTTTGGAACCTCTATGAATATATCGGGGTCTGCTGCGTAACAGCCCAAGACTGATGATGGTTGATATGCATAGAGGTGGCGTAGTGCAGTTTATGAGGGTGAGAAGTTTCGAGGCGGAGTATTGTAGCATCATGAAGCCGGAGGGATGCTAGCTTTAGTGCAACAATGTCAGCTAGGATTGGCTCCAGCTCCCCCTGTGACCCTGAAAACGATTAAGCGATAGAAAATGAATGAATGGATGAATAATGAGTTAAGTTTATTACTTTATTTTTAGTAAAGTTCTCTCTTTTGTTATGAGAGGGAGCCTGCAAAGTAAAAATTTTAGTGCGCAATGTAACCACTGGGTTTCTGCTGTGTATATGACAATACATTTCTTGAATCATATCATTTTTGCATTTTAGTCTCATTTGGAGCAAAAATCATGTCACATTGATCTTTTTATTTCTATAAATTGCAAAATAAATTGAAGGGAAATTCTTGGTGTGGCACACCATAAAACACGGTGTGGGGTTTTATGAACTTTCTGGGGCCCAGCTTTCTCAAAAACAGAAGTGTCAAAACTAAATAAATAAAACTGAAATAATTCTACTCAATTCAAAAACAGAGCAGTGTCCACTTTTAAGGAGATGCATTTAGGAGATACCAGTGTCAATGATGGAGAGAGCTACTCTGTAGGACCTTACATGGGCCTTGTACGCCTCAATGTGTACAGTGAGGGCTGTCTCTTGGAGAGTCTCTCCAGGCGATGACCAGCAGCCTTCATGTTGCGCAGTTCAGCTGTGAACCATGGCGCAGGACAGGAGAAGGAAACAGTCCGGGTTTTAAGAGGGGCGAGGACATTAAGGCTGAGGGATAGAGCACTATTGCAATGTGCAACCAAGCTGTCCACAGGAGTGTTGAGGGGATAAGGGTAGAGGTGGGATGCAATGGTGTTGGTAAGGGCAGGTGCACATGTTGTGTGATGTTGAAACATTCCAGGAGTGACAAAAATTTGGTCGCAAAAGTGCAGGTGCTTGAGTCAACGTGGATGTTAAAGTCACGGAGCAGCAATGTGGACGGCGATCTGGAGCAGATTAGAGTGAGTAGCTCGGAGAACTCAGACATGAAGGTGTTGGTGGCTGAGGAGGAGGTTTTTGGGGGGCAATAAATAAGGATAACATGGAGCTGTGAGTGACCAGCCAAGGAGAAGCCGATGCACTCAAAGGAGGTGTAATCCAGCAAAGTCAGCTGTTTGATGGTTATATCAGCTCGATGGATCACTGCCAAACCTCCTCCACGACCCGTGAGGCGGGGCTTTTGAAGGTAGGTGTAGCTAGGGGGAGTTGCTTGGTTCAGTGTCAGGAAGTCCAATTGGTTTTGCCATGTCTCAGTCAGGCAAAGAACGTCAATATTCCTATCAGTGATGACGTCATGTATGAGTGACGCTTTATTGTTGAGGGAGCGGGTGTTTAACAGCATGAATGTGGGGGTATTGTTATTCACTGAGTGGGCTTGTGTCCAGGAGGGAGGACTGATGCTGTCAACACAAACCAGGGACTTCAGATTGGTAGTGCACACGTGTGGTTTGTTGTGATGACGTAAGTGGGCGGCGCCAGGAACACACAGTTGGGATTGAGTGTGCAGAGCCAGAGTAAACAAATCCCCGTTTGGAACCTCTATGAATATATCGGGGTCTGCTGCGTAACAGCCCAAGACTTATGATGGTTGGTATGCATAGAGGTGGCGTAGTGCAGTTTATGAGGGTGAGAAGTTGCGAGGCGGAGTATTGTAGCATCATGAAGCCGGAGGGATGCTAGCTTTAGTGCAAGATTGGCTCCAGCTCCCCCTGTGACCCTGAAAACGATTAAGCGATAGAAAATGAATGAATGGATGAATAATGAGTTAAGTTTATTACTTTATTTTTAGTGAAGTTCTCTCTTTTGTTATGAGAGGGAGCCTGCAAAGTAAAAATTTTAGTGCCCAATGTAACCACTGGGTTTCTGCTGTGTATATGACAATACATTTCTTGAATCATATCATTTTTGCATTTTAGTCTCATTTGGAGCAAAAATCATGTCACATTGATCTTTTTATTTCTATAAATTGCAAAATAAATTGAAGGGAAATTCTTGGTGTGGCACACCATAAAACACGGTGTGGGGTTTTATGAACTTTCTGGGGCCCAGCTTTCTCAAAAACAGAAGTGTCAAAACTAAATAAATAAAACTGAAATAATTCTACTCAATTCAAAAACAGAGCAGTGTCCACTTTTAAGGAGATGCATTTAGGAGATACCAGTGTCAATGATGCATTGGTGGACATTAGACTGAGTGAAGTGTAATTCAATTAATTCAAGTTTTATTACTAACACCAGTGTGTCACCGTTGCCTCCTTAATTCCACCTGTCTCCAATTAAGCGTTTAGCAAGCGAGAGCTGTGATTGGCTGTTATAACAAGTTAAAATGAGTGGACAGGATGCTTTTTGACCACTACAGCACCTTTGAAAGAAGACAGACATCTGGTTGTTTTGGGTCAGCTGAAGTCAGTCTGAGGCATCTTTTTGAATTTGGGCTTATCTTTGGCTGAAGCCATGGGACTCATTACATGGTAACTTGATTCCTTCTCTGCTTGATAGTCTGATACCTAGTATATGTTAAATGAGTAATACTGAATGTATCTCTGTTCTCCAGTGTGGTTGTTTTTATGGTTGCTGTCCATTGGAGAGCTTCATGCAGGCACAAAATGTAAGACTTCAAGTCGATATTAAACAGTGAAAGTATATCTTCAACTCAGAAGTAACACAAATGACAATTTATTGACAGCTTCCAATCATGGCTTTGAATCTGGAAATTGGGGGACAAGCTACCAACCCAATGTTGCCGTCTACAAGCCCAGGCCTCAGGTCCAGGAGCCCATGTACAAGCCCAGGCCTCAGGTCCAGAAGCCCGTGTACAAGCCCAGGCCTCAGGTCCAGAAGCCCGTGTACAAGCCCAGGCCCCAGGTCCAGGAGCCCGTGTACAAGCCCAGGCCCCAGGTCCAGGAGCCCGTCTACAAGCCCAGGCCCCAGGTCCAGGAGCCCGTCTACAAGCCCAGGCCCCAGGTGCAGGAGCCCATCTATAAGCCCAGGCCCCAGGTCCAGCAAATGCATGCTTTTCAGCCAAGATCATACTTTGCCGTCTACCGGCCGAAGCCTCAGGCCCAGGCGCCCGTCTACCGGCCGAAGCCTCAGGCCCAGGCGCCCGTCTACCGGCCCAGGCCCCAGGCCCAGGAGCCCGTCTACAAGCCCAGGCCCCAGGCCCAGAAGCCCGTCTACCGGCCCCAGGTCCAGGAGCCCGTCTACAAGCCCAGGCCCCAGGTCCAGGCGCCTGTCTACCGGCCTCAGGCCCAGGCGCCCGTCTACCGGCCGAAGCCTCAGGCCCAGGCGCCCGTCTACCGGCCGAAGCCCCAGGCCCAGGCGCCCGTCTACCGGCCCAGGCCCCAGGTCCAGGAGCCCGTCTACCGGCCCAGGCCTCAGGTCCAGGAGCCCGTCTACAAGCCCAGGCCCCAGGTCCAGGCGCCTGTCTACCGGCCTCAGGCCCAGGCGCCCGTCTACCGGCCGAAGCCTCAGGCCCAGGCGCCCGTCTACCGGCCCAGGCCCCAGGTCCAGGAGCCCGTCTACCGGCCCAGGCCCCAGGTCCAAGAGCCCGTCTACAAGCCCAGGCCCCAGGTCCAGGCGCCTGTCTACCGGCCGAAGCCTCAGGCCCAGGCGCCCGTCTACCGGCCGAAGCCTCAGGCCCAGGCGCCCGTCTACCGGCCCAGGCCCCAGGTCCAGGAGCCCGTCTACCGGCCCAGGCCCCAGGTCCAGGAGCCCGTCTACCGGCCCAGGCCCCAGGTCCAGGCGCCCGTCTACCGGCCGAAGCCTCAGGCCCAGGCGCCCGTCTACCGGCCGAAGCCTCAGGCCCAGGCGCCCGTCTACCGGCCGAAGCCTCAGGCCCAGGCGCCCGTCTACCGGCCGAAACCTCAGACCCAGGCGCCCGTGTATGAGCCCAGGCCTCAGGTCCAGCCGCCAGTCTACGAGCCGAGCAGCAACTATGGAGGCAAAGGAATCTTTGGTTAAACTCCAACTAGAGGACAATGTTTTGCAAGTAGAGTAATTTTTCCAATGATGGCTCTAAATGTTTGTAATGCACTACTTGAAGTTGACCCCCGACTAAACTTGTTTCAGGTGTTGGCAGATTTTCAACTAATGGGCCATGCTGAGTGAAGCTTGTGTTGCAAAATAAAATTTACTGTGGTACATTTTGAGTCTACTTGATTTCGAAGCACCACAAATTTTAGATGTCCCTGCTTCCTGCATGAGGCGGCAGTCAATTTCTTTATGCACATGTGATGGTATTGACTTTGCTTTGTGTAATTGTCAGGGCAGTACTCTTTGGACATACTGAATAGAAACAAGGCTAAGTGAGAAGTATTTCTTATACCTGTTACATAATATCACCATCTAACACAAATCTTAAATTCTTCAAGTGGTACTTTGCTGGAAGGTGTAACTAAACTTCTGTGGCCTAAATTATTCCCTGATGTCTTAATCTTGTAGCTATTTCACTCATGATCATTTACTTGTCCTGCAGTTCCAAGCTTTGTCTTTGTCACACACAAATTTCTTAATGGTATTATGTCAGCATCAGTACAATGTCAAATTAGAACACCATGTAGTTGTCTGCTCATGCAATATAACTCACTGGAAACAGTTTTGTGAGGTGTAAAAGGGCATTTGGCACCATCTGCTGTTGAGACTACTTTTAACAGCCTATCAGACTGAAGTTAAATCCAGCATCTTTTGAATTGTCAATCTTTTCAGTTTCCCTGCAAAATCTATTGATTGTTATATATGTATATAACTTAAGCAACTTTCTGACAGCAAATGTTTAGTTCTATTAAGTTCTAAAATTGGCTGTCAAGCTGTGCTGCTGAAGCCTGTTTACAGCATGGATGGTGAATCCTCCCTGGATCCGCTCTGACAAAATTTTTGAAGGCATTACACTGTTATTCAATTTGTTACGTGTATAGTTGTGTGCGTGTCTCTTTCTCCTCCCTTTGTCCTGCAGGTGAGAAGTGGGGAGACTGGGTGCCACTTGTGAGCTCCAGAAGAGCTGTGGATTGGCTGGAGTATGAGCCAAGCAGCCAATCAGAGACGGAGGACACCTTTTTAAAAAGCCTCACTTGTTCTCCTCTCTCTCTGACTTTGCTTGGTTCAGAAAGGTTTGTTGTGGGGAGGCAGGAGAGCTGAGGTAAGATTGGGGTACCCTGTACATTCACACACGTAGGCACAAATGATGTTATTTCATTAGGTTATGGGTTGTTGCCACCGCTGTACTTTTATTATTTTAAGACATTTTTTGTAGATAAGATAGACAGGCCTTTTGTTTTCTTTTGTTTCTCACAGGTAGTTGAGCTCGGTCTTATTGTATTGTACTTTGTTGTTTTGTTTGGCACAACCCCCATAGTTCCCTCTTCCCCCCACATTTTTCAAACCTTTGTTCATTGTTTACCTTTTCATTTAAATACAGGGGGTCCTCGAGTTACGTCGGTCGCGAATTACGTCGTTTTCGTGGTTACGACACATCTGCCGTGAACTTCCTTGTTTCGGCTTAAGCGATTTGCCCCGTAAATAGGTACAGACTTCACACGGGAACTAGTTGGTGAGTGCTCTCTCTGTCTCTCAGCGCGCCTGCCGGCTCTCCAACACCTCCACAGCTGTGTTTACTTATGTGAATTGGCCGGCCTGCCGGCAGGGGGACGGTCGGGGTCGGCAGCCGGTAAGGAGATGCACACGGACACAGATGCGTTCGGGATCATGGCGATACCGTAGGTTTATTCACAACACAGGGTCTACACGGTTGATAACAGAAATCTAAAGGAAATTCTCATTACACTCGTGATATCAACCCCTACGGTGTGTCAAGAGGGACAAAAAAGGCAATTCACCATAATATACTCTTATTTTAGCATGGTGTTATAGCGACATCTGGTGGCACAATGTATGCACAATGGCACAATGAATGTATGGTCCGACTTACGTCGAAATTCGGTTTCGACACATTCTCAAGAACGGATCTCCGACGTAACTCGAGGACCCCCGGTCTTGTAAATATTATTTATTGCTTGTCAGTATTATTGTTTCTGAAAAAAAAACGGGAATGTAACATTTTTTTTTTTAAGGAGAAAAAGAAAGAAGACCTCAGAGGAAACCCATGGTGCAAATTGTATTATGTAAGAGTTGCGATTGAGGCCGGAGGTACAGAAGTGTCAAATGCAGAACAACCAGGGTAAAAAAACTTTCTTCCCCTCTGCCATCAGACTCCTGAACACTTGACAGGAGTCACAACCACGGACTACCTCACCACTGCACATTTGCACATGGAAATATCAGACACTTTGTGCATATCAATATATATTTCTTCAGGTCTGACACGTTTCACCTTTCTTTCAGCACCACTTATTCTTTTATTTACTTCTGTACAGTTAAATACTAGTAAGTACTCCTTTATTTTAGTTTTAGTTTTAGAGTTAGAGTTAAGGGGGCAGGACAATGGCGCAGTGGTTAACGCTCATGCCTCACACACACTTTCTGTGTGGAGTTTGCATGTTCTCCCCATGTCTGCGTGGGTTCTCTCCGGGTACTCCGGCTTCCTCCCACCGCCCAAAAACATGCACTATGGGGGTTAGGTTGATTGGCCACTCTAAATTGTCAATGTAAGTGTGAATGTGAGCGTGAATGGTTGTTTGTCTGTATATATATATATTCGATGTTGGCCCTGCGATAGGCTGGCGACCTCTCGCCCGATGTCAGCTGGGATTGGCTCCAGCTCCCCCTGTGACCCTGAAAACAATTAAGCGATAGAAAATGAATGAATGGATGAATAATGAGTTAAGTTTATTACTTTATTTTTAGTAAAGTTCTCTCTTTTGTTATGAGAGGGAGCCTGCAAAGTAAGAATTTCAGTGCCCAATGTGACCACTAGGTTTCTGCTGTGTATATGACAATACATTTCTTGAATCATATCATTTTTGACACAATTAGTTTCATTTGGAGCAAAAATCATGTCACATTGATTTTTTATTTATATAAATTGCAAAATAAATTGAAGGGAAATTCTTGGTGTGGCACACCATAAAACACTGTGTGGGGTTTTATGAACTTTCTGGGGCCCAGCTGTCTCAAACACAGAAGTGTCAAAACTAAATAAATAAAACTGAAATAATGCTACTGAATTCAAAAACAGAGCAGTGTCCACTTTTAAGGAGATGCATTTAGGAGATACCAGTGTCAATGATGCATTGGTGGACATTAGACTGAGTGAAGTGTAATTCAATTAAATCAAGTTTTATTACTAACACCAGTGTGTCACCGTTGCCTCCTTAATTCCACCTGTTTCCAATTAAGCATTTAGCAAGGGAGAGCTGTGATTGGCTGTTATTACAGGTTAAAATGAGTGGACAGGCTGCTTTTGACCACTGCAGCACCTTTGAAAGAAGACAGACACCTGGTTGTTTTGGGTCAGCTGAAGTCAGTCTGAGGCATCTTTTTGAATTTGGGCTTATCTTTGGCTGAAGCCATGGGACTCATTACACGGTAACTTGATTCCTTCTCTGCTTGATAGTCTGTTACCTAGTATATGTTAAATGAGTAATACTGACATGTATCTCTGTTCTCCAGTGTGGTGTTTTTATGGTTGCTGTCCATTGGAGAGCTTCATGCAGGCACAAAATGTAAGATTTCAAGTCGATATTAAACAGTGAAAGTATATCTTCAATTCAGAAGTAACACAAATGACAATTTATTGACAGCTTCCAATCATGGCTTTGAATCTGGAAATTGGGGGACAAGCTACCAACCCAATGTTGCCGTCTACAAGCCCAGGCCTCAGGTCCAGGAGCCCGTGTACAAGCCCAGGCCTCAGGTCCAGGAGCCCGTGTACAAGCCCGGGCCTCAGGTCCAGGAGCCCGTGTACAAGCCCAGGCCTCAGGTCCAGGAGCCCGTGTACAAGCCCGGGCCTCAGGTCCAGGAGCCCGTGTACAAGCCCGGGCCTCAGGTGCAGGAGCCCGTGTACAAGCCCGGGCCTCAGGTGCAGGAGCCCGTCTACAAGCCCGGGCCTCAGGTGCAGGAGCCCGTCTACAA
>JAFBJQ010002584.1:0-18550 GCA_016785345.1 Trinectes maculatus
GCGCAGAGAAGTGTGTAAGACTACAATTCTGCCTCCTGGCCAAGCCTCTGCTCTGTCATGGGAAGCTAATAAAATCTCTAATGCTATGAGAAAGGAGAGAGGCTCCAGCCAAAGTGGAATGGACGCCGTCTCTCCTGACGAGACCAGGTTTTCCCCAGAACGTTTGCCAATTGTTGACAAAGCCCACATCGTTAGCGGGACACCACCTCGACAGCCAGCCGTTGAATGACAACATGCGGCTATACATGTCATCGCTAGATAAATTAGGCAGGGGTCCAGAGAACACCACGGAGTCCGACATTGTCTTTGCGTACTTACACACCGACTCCACATTAACCTTCGTGACTTCCGACTGACGGAGTCGAGAGTCGTTGCTGCCGACGTGTATTACAATATTACGGTATTTACGTTTAGCCTTAGCCAGCAGCTTCAATTTGGATTCAATGTCGCCCGCTCTGGCCCCAGGCAAACAATCGACTATGGTCGCTGGTGTCGCTAATTTCACGTTTCTCAAAACAGAATCGCCAATGATCAGAGTGTGTTCCCCAGCGGGTGTGTCGCTGAGTGGAGAAAACTTGTTGGAAACATGAGTTGGAGTGTCCCGATCAGCAGGCTTAGCTTTAGCACTATGCCTCCTTCGGACAGTCACCCAGCCGCCCTGAGTCCCCGGCTGCACGGGGGCTGTCGGGAGACCGCTAGCAGGGGCTAAGCTAGGTTGCTCCTGACTACCGGGCCCTGGCTAGCTACCGCTAATTTAGGTTCTAAGGTACGGAGCCGGGCTTCTAACTCACTAAGCCTCGCCTCCATTGCTGCCACTAAGCTACAGTTATTACATTTACCATTGCTACTAAAGGAGGCAGAGGAATAACTAAACATGACGCACTGAGAGCAGGAGAGAGGAGAGGAGGAGGGTGGGAGAGAAGCCATTGCTAACAGTTAGCCTTTGCGATCGCAACCAGAGACAAATACAAATACGCAACAGACAAATGTACTGTTTATGTAACCTTAGTGGATCGACGATTTACACTAGAATGTTTTCCAAAACAGATGAAACTGTAAAATTTAGATCGGAGAACTACTACAGAAACGAGAGACAACACCAGCAAGGACAGCCAACAAAAGGAAGTGACGTAATACGCTTACCGTGATCAGGTGAGCGTATTACGCTAGCTTCTGTAGCATGCTACGCGGGATGTAGCATGCTACAGAAGCTAGCTATCGTATCGCTCATTGCATTGCTATGCATGGAAAGCCCTTCACAGATGGCGAATATATAAAGGAGACTTTTCTCAGCTGCTCGGATAGTCTTTTTGGAAACTTGCCAAACAAAGAAACTATCAAGACAAGGATAAAGGACATCCCCATGTCAGCTAGAAGTGTTCAGCGACGTATAGATGAAATGGCAGAAAATGTCAGAGTTCAGCAAACAGCTGGGTTGAAAGATGCTACAGTATTTAGCATAGCACTTGATGAAAGCGTGGACGTGAATGACATCCCGCGTTTGGCAGTCATGGCAAGATACTGCGATTCATCTGTGAGAGAGGAACTCTGCTGCTTGAAGCCAATGCCCAACACAACAAAAGGTGAAGACGTAGCCAAGACGTTAATTGAACATTTTGAGGAACGAGGGATTGACATCAGGCGCGCCATGGTTGGGAGACAAAAGGGAGCTGTCAAACTGATTGAAGAAAATGTCGGCCACCCCATCATGAAGCTCCACTGCATAATACACCAGGAGAATCTGTGTGCAAAAATGTCAAATGCAGATCTTAATGAAGTTATAGCTACAGTGGCAAAGGTTCTTCATAGTTAAACGATCTGCGCTGACACACCGACAGTTTCGATCCCTGCTCGAGGAGATGGACAGCGCGCACACAGATCTCTCCACTCAGCAGTGAGATGGCTGAGCTGCGGAAAAGTTTTGGAGCAATTTGTCAGCTGCTTTGATGCAATCAAGGCCTTTCTGGCTGAGAAGGGACAACATCATCCACAACTGGAGGACGAGAGGTGTATTGTGAAACTCATGTTTCTCGCGGACATTACGGGACACCTCAATGAGCTGAATGTCAGACTGCAAGGTGCAGGACAAACTGTTTGGACATGTTTGAGACATGGACGGCTTTAGTTGATAAGCTGGTAGTATTCTCAAGTGATATTGCTACATCCACTTTCCGCTACTTCCGACACTTGAAAGAGCTGTCCTCCCAGCACAGCATCAGCACTGCTGAAATAGCCGCATATATGCGTGAGTTGGAGTCGGAGTTCACAACCCGCTTTGGGGATTTTAAAAGGTACGGACCAATGTTTTCTTTCTTGATCAAGCCCGACAGCTTTGATGGACATGATTTGGATGCATCTCTGATAGAATGGATGGATATTCAGGACATGGAGATGCAGCTGATAGAGCTGAAGAGCTCAACACTGTGGGTGACAAAGTTTGCGGAGCTCCGAAAACAGTTAGAAACCACAGCTGTGCAACATCACGGAGCCTGCATCTTCACATGCTGGACATCTGCACCAGAGAAGTTCAGCTGTCTCCGGAACATCGCACTGTTTTTATGTATTTATGAGAAGCATGGAAGGTGCTCTGTGACGGCTTGATCAACGTAGGTGTGCACTCGAATCAGGCTGATTGGGCATATCTGGCGGTGTGACTGGCCAGTCAAAAGTACTTGGATAAGCCGGCTGGTTTAAGACAGAGGGACGAGTTGGGTCCCACCCGTATGCTAGAAACGTGACGCTATCTAAAGTACTTGAACGGAGCCGGAGTTGCTCGAGCTGTTTTGCTGTGGAAATAAGAGATTTGTGAAGCGCTGTGTAATAGTGAAAACCGGTGCCAGGGCCCCCTGGTTGTTTGCGAGGAACATAGCCGCAGGCTGAGGAACTAAAAGGGATACAGAGAACACCCCGTGTGCCGCGCTGTAAATCGAAGGTGCATGGTGGGTCTTTTGGGTGGCAATACTCTTAACTGGGAAACCCTAACCCGACTGTACTCACTTAATAATGACTATAATATGTGGAGGAGAGTCACATCTCACCCACTAGTAAAGGTGTGAACCGAGCTTAATAGCTGCATCTCGGTGGCAGTGCAAAGAAGCACCGAATAATCATAATATCTGTGTATAACTCCTACCTAGTGAGTGAATAGACCTCTCCAATTTCTGACACACAAAAGTTCATACCGGAGAAATATTGAGGTCACAGCTGCAGGAGCTGGTCTGGCCAACCAGTCCCTCCAACTCCCAATAAATTGTCCAGTTGTAACTACAATTTAATAAATGTTAGTTTAGAATTCCCCCCTGACTGAAGACAACTAACCAGACCTGACACAGACAGACGGTGTGTGTGTTAAAAAAAAAAAAAAGTGTGTGCTTGAATGATTTGGAGTGAGTGCGTCTGATGAGAGAAAGGAACAGAGAGAGTGAAGTGCTGTGTGAGAATCTTTGAATTGCTTATGATATAAAGCTTGATGGGTTCCGTTGATTCCAAAGCCGATTAAAGTGTATGCATCTGTATCTGTGCTTATATATTGCCCTAACATTGGTGTCCCTATGTTGTTGCATTTCTGAAAATTAAATGCATTCTATGTGAAAGAAACGGCTGCTCTGCACCATCACATAGACCCGTTCTGTTCTGTGTCTTGTTCTGTGTAAAAATCGAATCTAATATTGCAGTGCTGTTCCATCACTCTATAACATTAGGTTATGCAAACTGTGGTATTTGATAAATCTGCAAAGTGTGTGATTATTCTGAAGAACGTGTATCAATGTATGTTTAAATTGCAAGGTTAGAGTAAGTGTGTGAGCGAAAGACGCATGTTTAAGGAGAGAGTGAGTGGTATAGACAAATAGGGTGTGGCCATGAGGCCAAGTTGTGGCGCAGTCAGAAAAGTTGTTGTGGCGCAGTTAGAAAAACTGTTGGGGCGTAGTAGTAAATTGTAGAATAACGTCTGAAAGGGTTAAACAAAAGTTAAACAGTTACTGAACAGAACAGGTGTGAGTAAGTGAGCGAGAGAAGGGGGAATATGGGGTGCCGTTTGTAAAGCGGCTCATGCTGAAAATAACAGCAACATTTTGCCACATTTAGCTACAAACTATGTTTAAAAAACTGGTGTGAATTTTTGAGAGTCACTTTTTTGCACATTTACAACAATATTTGTCGACTTAGAGATATTTTAAATGTTTAAATCCAAATGTTAAATGTTACTTCTAAATCTTAAATGTTAAATCTAAATGCTAAATTTAAATCTAAATGTTAAAACTAAATGTTAAATCCAAATCTAAATCTAAATGTTAAATCTAAATGTTAAATCTAAATCTAAATGTTAAATCTAAATCTAAATGTTAAATCTAAATGTTAAATCTAAATGTTAAATCTAAATCTAAATCTAAATCTTAAATCTAAATGTTTCGGGTAAAACTAAATATTTAACTAATATGCAAATTCAAATGCCGGTAACAGGAAGTACCAAAATAAAAGCTCGAGGAGGTCAGAATGGACTTGGAATTATCCGGGGGAATGGACTCTTGGACATGGATTATCGTGATAATAACTACCTAAAATAACAGACACGTTTGGAGAAATTTTATTTGAAGAGTACTTTGAGTTTTTAGTGTCACTTTCATGAAGGGTGCGGGACTTATGACCTGTAGCCACTATAGCCAGCCATAAGGGGCCAGCCACTTTGACTCATCTGTCATGTTCGCTTGCATAACGGCCAGCAGGATCCTACACCCGCCCGCCTCCACCACTCTACTGTCGGCCATGGTCTGCAAACATGGATGAATCGGCTTTGGCACAAAATATTGGAAGAGCCGTACTGGCGATTCAAAACCTTTCAACTGCGACGGCAACAGCGACAGCAACCGCCACAGGGCTACCACAGGCCACCTCGGTAAGTATGTTTTTCAAATCACGTAGCATTGGATTCTTGGCTAGGCTAACTTAACTTAACTAGCTAACGCTAGCCAGTAGAGATTTGCTACTAGCACCAATGCACAGAGCTGCCAAGCCTCACGCTTTTTTTTTTTAGCGCGGGCACAAAACTGAAATGCGCCGGTTATAAATGAAAAGAGGAAATGACAGAATACAGGAAATGTTCAGGTGTGCTCCGTGCTG
Source organism: Trinectes maculatus (assembly GCA_016785345.1). Taxonomy (NCBI): domain Eukaryota; kingdom Metazoa; phylum Chordata; class Actinopteri; order Pleuronectiformes; family Achiridae; genus Trinectes; species Trinectes maculatus. Next base: position 5,119 of record JAFBJQ010002584.1, read on the forward strand.
ACATTTCTCAAACTTTATTTTGTAGGCTAACGACAGACTAGATCCTAATTGTGTTGGATATAAAGCGGCATATAGTCACCCTTACTGATTATTAATTTATAACGGAGCCTACAAAATAAAGTTTGAGAAATGTCAGCACGGAACACACCTGCTTACAGGTGTGCAGCTGACAGATGTGCAGCTTACAGGGACAGTTTCCTCATCGCTAGGCGAGCCAGCATCCGATCCTCCCTCATTCACGTCCTGAGTGTAAGCGTGAGGCTTGGCAGCTCTGTGCATTGGTGCTAGTAGCAAATCTCTACTGGCTAGCGTTAGCTAGTTTAGTTAAGTTAGCCTAGCCAAGAATCCAATGCTACGTGATTTGAAAAACATACTTACCGAGGTGGCCTGTGGTAGCCCTGTGGCGGTTGCTTTTTTTTTTTTTTTACATTCTATTCTATTTTCTCTAAGTCGACAAATATTGTTGTAAATGTGCAAAAAAGTTTGTAGCTAAATGTGGCAAAATGTTGCTGTTATTTTCAGCATGAGCCGCTTTACAAACGGCACCCCATAGGGGAACGCCTCCAGCCGCCCACCCCTGAGTGGTGTGGGATTGGCGTGAGTGTCCAGAGGAAGTGAATAGGCGGGATTGGACAAGTGTAATACGATTGGTTCATAGTTTGGCAACCGGCCCGGGAAGAGTACACAGACACACACAGTTAAAAATAGATCAGCCACTGCGCTCCCTGCAGTGCTGCACAGAGAAGCTAGAATTTTTTATTACAAATAAGAGATACTACAAAGTAAAGATACTGATAACAAAATGAGTATTATGCTGACAGCTCTGATTGGGACTAAATACCCAGAATATTTAAAACAAATTTCAAAAATTTCTAAAAAGTGGGTAAAGCGAACTAGAGGGATGACCTCAGCATGGCCCAAGGATGGCACGTTTGATGTGACAGTGTGTGAAGACATGGAAAGGCGAATCAGAGATCATAAAACTAAAGAAAAAAGTAAGAAAAGACAGGAGAAAAGAGAATTGGAAATAAAAATTTTGAACATGTTTAAACAGGAAGGAGAAAGATACAGGAAAATTCTGAAAGAGGGTTTAGCTGAGCTAAAAGTAAAACAAATGAGCCATCACAAAAAATATAATATAACATCAACAATTAATCCCAAACAGGAACCAGCAGGGGTGTATCCATCCTTGGCTGGTGTTGTCAATTTCGCAAGTGATTTTTAGCTGCTACCACATATGCAAGCTCCTCCCACCCCAGATGACACAGATGAAAATTCGAGAAATTCAAAAAATCATGGAAGGGTTCAAGGGCGCAGCACTACTGACACTAATGCTGCAGGCCCACGCTCAAGGTCAGACCTGGGCAATATCATAACCAATCAAGAGAACCCTCGGACAAATAAGAATCAGTCACCAGGACTGAATAAAATGACAAGCCCAGTTCATGGGCAAACACCACTGAAAGACATTGCTCCAAAATACTGTAGCACTGAAAGAAAACAACCACAGGTGCTCAACTGTTATGCAAAACATAATGAGTGTGCAAGAGGATCATCATACTGGGTAGACTTGGATCACACAGGAGTAGATTTGCAAAGAGAGATAAATCGTACAGTGATCCAAGAAATAGAGGAAGAAATAGAAAGTTTACAAAATAAGAAAAGTAATTTAGAGGATGCACCAATTACCAGTAACACAAGTGATAATGGCTGTAAATCAACAGGGGGGCAATATGGGGGTCAAATATATGACTTGAGGCTGAGACCAAATATAAAAAGACCTGAACGATATACTGATGGCCAATATCCAATATTAATTAAGGGAACTGAGGGACATTATGTACCGTGGCAAATGCTCGACCTTAATATTAAAGCCATATGGGCACAATGTTGTGGGGCTCCAACCATGGAAAACATACTAAAACACAACAACAATGCTTGAATGTTGAGCACCAGAGCAGATGGAACTGAGTTTGATCCGTATCAAGGCACAGACTGCTATACCACCACAGCCAATGAGACAGCCACCACAGCCAGCTTTGGCAGCTCCACAGGCACAACCACCACCAGTGGTTAATGTCTTATCAGCAACCACCAGACATGCAGCATCCCAGTAACCGCTATCAGGGGCCGTACCGCCCTCAAGGGATGTACAGAAGGGGTGGACGAGGTGGTGGTCGCCCAGGGGGTGCTGGAACTGCGGTGAACATGGACATTTTGCGGATCGTTGTCCACACCCCCAACCTAGTGGGGATACTCGGTATGGCCGCGGCCGGTCTCAGCGGGGTGGAGCTAGAGGCCCGGTAAACCCATGGGTGGGGCCCAATTTAGGTTACTAGGGGTGCCCAGAGAATCCTACAGGGGAGGGTCAGTTCCCAACTGTCATTATGGGGACTGATGACGAACCAATGCTGCAGGTTCAGATAGAAGGCAGACAGACGCCTATGTTGGTGGACACTGTAGCAACTTACACATGCGTAAGTCCAAAGTATGCCACTCACCTCCCCATGTCTGAAAAATTTGTAGAGACAATAGGATTCTCGGGAATAAAGCAGCTGATCCCAATGAATGCTCCAGTGAAAATCACCGCCAGAGCGGCCGAAACCAAAATTCCAATAGTAGTGTCAAATCAAACTCTCTGGAGTATATGTAGGAAAGGAAGACCTCGATTATCAAATGATAATGAAAAAACAAGCTGAAAAAGCTAAAGTGTATTGGCTGGGAGATATCTCAACACTAGTAACAAAGGTGTGGAAGAAATGGGGAAAATACATCCAGGCCCAAATTCCAAAAGCCTCAAGTCATTTTTTGAATACCATTGTACAGTGTTTTATGATGAAACAAAAAGCGAAACGTTTGAGGAAGAGTGGGAAAAATTAACAAAAAGCATCAAAGTTGAATTGGTCTCCCAATATATTGTAATTGGGCAGGAAGGAGCGGCACTACAGGTTGAGAACAATCCATTCCTCAAAACATGGTATAATGTGCCGGAATCATTACCACACATTACTTTGCTCATAAATGAAAACTTTAAAGCCAAAGATCTAGGACCAATGATGAAAACGGCTTCAATACAAAATTGGGATAAAACTGATAACCCACTGATCTTCCAGTCCCCAGACGCAAATATGATTAAGATTTTGTGTGGCGTATCGATGTTGGCAAAACCCCAGGAGGTGATACTCCTGTCATCTCAAGCGGTTCAAATAACCAGAGACACAGAACAGGAAAATGTCAAGCTGATGGAGGACATGCTCGTGAAATCTGCTAACCCAGTACAGGTAGAGTTAAAACCAGACGTGCCGCTTCCTTGCCGTGCTCAATATCCGTTAAAACCAGAGGCAGAGCGAGGAGTGAGTAAAACAATCGAAGGGTTAATTGAGGCAGGTGTATTGGTCGAAACACAAAGTGTGTGCAACACTACTATTTTCCCAGTGTTAAAGGCAGACAAATTAAGATATCGGCTGGCTCATGATTTAAGATTGGTAAATGAAGTAGTAAAAGATCTACCAGCAGAAGTGCCTAACCCTCACACACTGCTAACCAACGTGCCACGAGAGGTAAAGTTTTTCACGGTAATTGATTTGTGCTCAGCATTTTTAAGCGTGCCGCTGTCAGAAGATTCACGATACCTGTTTGCTTTCACCTACAAAGGTAAGCAGTACACATATACTCGCCTCCCACAAGGTTTTGCATGGTCACCACACATGTTCAACACAGTGTTAAAAATGATCTTGAAGGTTTGATGCTAACCAGTACACTATTACAGTATGTGGATGACCTGCTGATCTGTGCAAACACCTTGGAGGAATGCCATCGTGACTCTGTGAAGGTTCTACAGAGATTGGCTGGCCTTGAAAACTCCAAGGCGCCTGTGACGCTTCTAACCATTTTGACCTCCGAAGTGCACAGTGTAGATCACTGTGCCGGGGGGAAGTGTTAAAGAAAATAAAACAACAAGGATACTGGTCGCCATACATGCAAGCCATGATAGACGAAGTGTTGAACCAGTGCGAAGTGTGTGCTCAGAATAATGTGAGAAAAACAATAACAACACCTACAGGACACATTCCAGTTCCAGAAGGTCCATTTAAACACCTAGTGATTGACTATGTTGACATGATAAAACCAGTCCACGGAAAAAGATACATGTTAGTAGTCATAGATAGGTTCAGTAGATGGGTGGAGGCAACTCCATCTAAAGACCTAGGAGCAGAAACTGTTGTAAAGTTCCTAATCAGAGAAGTTATTCCACGATTTGGCATCCCATCAGAGATTAGCTCTGACAACGGTAAAGCGTTTGTGGAAAAAGTTGCCCGAGGCATTTTGCAGCAGTTAAAGATTAAACAGAGATTAGGTGCTGTCTATCATCCACAAAGCCAAGGAATGGTTGAAAGAATCAACGGAACCTTGAAGGCAAAGCTTAATAAGATATGTGCTTCCACCAAGTTGAATTGGGTTGATGCTTTGCCTATTGCACTAATGAGCTATCGCATGCAAACACACTGAAGTACACATCTAACACCACATGAAATGCTGACAGGCAGACCTATGCCTGCACCACAACTGAGAGGTCCATATAAGGGACCGTCACTTGAGCAGCTGCAAGATGAGCTAAAAGCATATATGAAACAACTAACTGCTATCCATAGATACATACATTTGCAGGAAAAAGCCAGAGAGGCCAACCAGGACCAGGATCCGGTCCGACCAGTGGTGCCAGGAGACCAGGTGTATGTCAAAGTTTTCCGGCGGAAGTGGCACGAGCCTAGGAGAGAGGGACCTTATACGGTTGTAAGGGCAACGCCAACAGCTGTCCAGGTGGAAGGAAGCACGACGTGGTATCATCTGAATCACTGCACCAGAGTTCCAAAACACAACAAGGGCAGTGTCAAACTGATAGAAAAGAACAAGAAACATGACTGTGTGGTGCAACCTAGTGATCAGCACTCTCTTGTTGATGTCACTAGGCAGACTGGGACAGATGAAGCCGGTGTTCCCCAGCCCCTGTCAGGCCCAAGAAGATCCAAGCGACTGCAGGACGCCAGAAAGGAAGCATCAGGCAGAGAAAGGAGCCACTCTCAATAACTTAGATGAGTATGATGCAATAACAAACACGTCCATCCAGACAGGGCTAGGGCTCACACCAGATTTCCCACACCAGGCTTACACAACAGCAACTCTGACAATTAAAAAAACATGTTAAAATATGCGTTCGACATAATACTGCACCTGTCAAGTGAACAAACAAATACTGTAGCTGATACTTTTTGGATGTGTGAAGATGATGCGTTACGTAATGTTTTCCCATGAAGGTGGATAGGATTGTGTGCTTTAGTCAGACTGCGAGTCCCAATGGTAGTAACGTGTGAGGGAGTGAATGAGATAATCAGACAGGAAATGGAGTCAGATCAACCTAGAATGTCCAAACGACAGTTCACCCGAGATGAAGGGATACAGCTGAATGCGATAGGACCACCAACAGGGATTCCCGATGAACTTAAAGCTCAAAATGAGGTGAAAGCAGGCTTAGAGTCCATTCTGCCATGGATTACGATTAATAAGAATGTAGCCTGGATAAATTACATTTACTATAACCAACAGAGGTATGTCAATTACAGTAGCGAATTGTTTCAAGTATTGGGGGAACAGTTACATGCAACCACGACAGTAGCATGGCAAAACCGACAAGTAATTAGAATGGATGACAGCAGAACGAGGAGGAGTGTGTCAAATGTTTGGAAAATATTGCTGTACTTACATACCACACCACACAGATCCTGACGGATCATTTACAAAAGCCATGTTAAAGCTGCAGAAGTTAAAAGTAGAAATGAGGGGAAATGCGGGTGGGGGAGGTAGCCTGTCTCTGGATTGGCTTGACCAAATTTAAGGAAAATGGGGAGCCGTTTTGGCTAAGGCAGCTATTAGTGCTGCTATAGTTCTAATTCTAATCTTTTTTCTGGCATGTTGCATCATTCCCATACTGAAGAGGCAGTGCCAGCGAGCAATGGACAAACACACGGATATGATGATGGGCCTGCAGGGAGCTCGGATGGTAAATGTACTGGCAAATGGACAAATGACTGATATGCGCCCAGTGGTACAAGGACTACTGGGGGACGCTGACTTGTTCCCAGTACCAGGTTATATGGACAATGTTGACAATACTGACGACGACTCAGAGCAGGACGACGAGGATGGTGAGAAGAGAGATGCTGGTATGATGGGAAAGGTTGTTAATGGAAAGGAGCACGACAGGGGGGACATGAACAGTGAGACCTGTTGATGGACTCAATGGACTGAATTGCACCATATACATACACTATTATGTTGTTACTATGATAGTTTTCTGTAACCTATGCCAATATTCCTTTGAGAAAAATACTAGTAATAAGTATTAGTATATCATTACAGTCGTAATCATCAAATCATTTTCATGTACTCATTATTACAATAGCAATCCATGTATGATGTCACTGTTTGAGTTATTGAGGAAATGTGTTTGTTAATGGGTCACAGTTCAAGATGTGACTGGAAAGTCGGTCGCCGAATTTAAGGGGGACGGGACCATAGGAGAATTTTCCTTCTATCAAGGTTTTTCGCTCCTATACATCTCTGAAGTTGTGAACTGTTTCATGTACTCAAGTTTTACTATTACTGATGCTATTATAAACATTATAATGTTTTACTCATGCAAATATTAAGAACAGATGACACTATTATATATTTTTTCTGTTTCAATATTATAATGTTATGATATTCATTACTTATATTCAACATATTTAGCCTAAATCACAATAGTGATTTCAGGGGGGATATGTAGGATATTGAAAGCCAGGTTATCATGTCCTGAACCAGTTATCATGACCGGTACTAAAGCCAAATGCGTCATTACACCAAGTTACAGGAAACTTCTGGAATAAGCTGGAAATGGACAAGAACACCACAAACACACACAGTGAAACATCCCCCCTCTGTTGTGATATGGGAAAGCCAAAATATCTGGTAAACAGGACGAAACCCAATCGGCTAACATGCATGAGCATGTGAGCCCACCCAACACACACACACACACAATCTTTTGTATAAAAAGGTATGTTGACTTCTGTAATGTTGGGAAATATCTCTGACTACGTTGTTAGTAGGGCCGATGTGAATAAAGAGACCCCCCATCTGACTCCTGATTTCATGCACCTCTTTCTGCCACAACACAACCACTAGCAGCGAATTTCGTCAGGCTAAGCTAAAATAACCCCAATGCGGAGGCGTTTTTGCAATGTCTTGGGGGCGCTACAGAGGCATTTTGCGACGCCAATGAAAACGATGGCCCAATAGGTTCATGCCACGCCTGACGTCCCTGGCGAATTTCGTGACTTGTTTGACAAACAATAATTGTAATAATAGTAATAATAACTCCTTCAGAAACAAAAGGGCCTTCGCTGTTCAAGCTCGGGCCCTAATTAAAGCTGCAAGCAACGATGATGTGCGCTGGAACTTGACATGTTAAAAGTGACGTTTCCGACCACCACCATTAACTTTCCTTCCAGTAGAAAAAGACAAACAGATCCAAACTTATGGATATTTGTCAATGCTAAAGTCACAGAGAGTACTTGAAATTTGAGGGGGCACCACGGCCACACCGTTTAAAAGTTGGAAAAGATTTCACCATGGCTGAAGAGTAAGTTGACCAAGTGTGAAGCCGTTACCATTAGTAGTATATATGTTCACCCTTGCATCTCATTAACTCCGACACAAGATAAATTAAAGGGTTTTTCTTTTTTACACTTGTATTTTTCAAGGGTTAACTTTAAAAAATATGAGATTTATCTGTAGTTATCTAAATAAAACAATAAATGAAAAGGTTTCACATTTGTATTTTGACAAACAATAATTGTAATAATAGTAATAATAACTCCTTCAGAAACAAAAGGGCCTTCGCTGTTCAAGCTCGGGCCCTAATTAAAGCTGCAAGCAACGATGATGTGCGCTGGAACTTGACATGTTAAAAGTGACGTTTCCGACCACCACCATTAACTTTCCTTCCAGTAGAAAAAGACAAACAGATCCAAACTTATGGATATTTGTCAATGCTAAAGTCACAGAGAGTACTTGAAATTTGAGGGGGCACCACGGCCACACCGTTTAAAAGTTGGAAAAGATTTCACCATGGCTGAAGAGTAAGTTGACCAAGTGTGAAGCCGTTACCATTAGTAGTATATATGTTCACCCTTGCATCTCATTAACTCCGACACAAGATAAATTAAAGGGTTTTTCTTTTTTACACTTGTATTTTTCAAGGGTTAACTTTAAAAAATATGAGATTTATCTGTAGTTATCTAAATAAAACAATAAATGAAAAGGTTTCACATTTGTATATTTTCTCGGGTTAACTTTAAAATATATGACGTTAATTGTAACTAACAAAAATAAGAAATAAGATGTTAAAAATAATACAAATAAATAAGGTTAAAAGGATTATAGCAAGAATTCTATTACAGAGTTTAAAACACATTTAGAAGGATGTGTCCGGACAAGTTCCCTATGTTAAAAATAGGACCATTTGGAGATACATGACAGTAGTACGGTTCGGAAATCGCCTTTCTTTGATGTAACACACACACACACACACACACACACACACACACACACACACACACACAAATGAAGTGTTGCTATTGGCTACACAAGGTGTCAACATTTTGCTGCTCAGGGTATTTAAAAGGACGGGTTTTCAGGAGCATTTATCGACCCTTTTCTGAAAAGAAGTCTTAGCATTTTCACAGAACTGCACCAGCGGGACAATACTTTAACGAAGGATGGAAAGTAAGTATCTTGTTATTGTCACTGATTATTAAAGATTATTATTATACTGATTATTAAACATAGCAATTATTTTCGTTTTTGTTTAAAAAAGTTTGTTTTTGTAGATCATACTGATTCAGAGACAACCTTCTCTACACCGCTGAGGAACACGAATCTGAGTAAGTAGATCGGCTAAACCAAACAGTCAAAAGAAAATACAATCAGCTGTTTACTGTATAATACATATTGTGCATTTTTGTATTTACAGATTCAAATACATTTAAAAACCCACCGCCTGTTCCAAAAAAGATTTGGCTGTCGACGGAACTACGTCACAGAGAAATAGGTGCTTCACCCACTTTCCGGACAAAAAAAGATCAGTTTTAAAACCTTATTAAAAACCACAAAGGGTTATATACGACGATGAATTACTTTTTGTTACACATATTTGTGTTAATACAATCTTATTAATATAATTTCAGCTTGTGAGGATCGCGAGGAATCATTTCTTTCATCACAACCATCAAATTGGACGCTCAGGGACATCAGTCTTTGGGATTCGGCAGACTTTACATCGCCAGAGAAAACCAAAGTAGACACTAAAGAAAACTATTCGTTATAAGCAAGGAGAAGTTGAACCAGGATCCTCCAGTGATACAATCTTTCAACAACTGGTGAGAAAAATTCAACAATTACAGGGGGATATAGCGATTCTTACAAAAAAAGCAGAACGTTCAGACAAGGCGAATCTGCTCCTCAACCAAAAACTTGACAAAGTTAACAGAACTCTACTCAAGGTCTAAATCAAATTAGGCCGTCACTGCGGTTATATTTGTAGGGGTTGATTTGTAATATATCACAAAATGTTCCTCCAAAAAAGAAAATCCAAATCAGTTGATGGTAGGAGAAATGCAGACAGGAAACACTTGGGTACTGTTTTGCCTCCTCACTTCTATGAAGAGGATGATGATACGCGTTTTCAAATTTTTACAGATGTGGTGCAAAACGGTATAGATGTTACTGACGACATGTTGGATAATGCATGTATGTGCCTGTTTTTGACGGTGTGGAAATCACACAGCCTGTAGATTTAAGGAATATTTTGCTTGACAATATAGAACAAGTGCCTGCTATTTTGAGAAGTCAACTGTCCGGTCTGATAGAGCTTTGTGAAAATGATGCACCAGAGGGCAGTGTAATGAACGTGTGCCTGCGAGGGCCCTATCTGGCCAGTAACATTCAGACAATTTTAAGGACGGGTGACGGGTCAAACACAGACTTGTTTCTGGAGCTTATAGCACAAGTTATGCATAGTAATGACAAGTCACTAACAGGTGACAGTCTGGAGTTTGTGGTATCCATGGCGAAAAATAGAAATGGTGGTGGTCGCTTAAAACTTGGTGGTGTACCGTACAATGAAATTTTAAAAAGATGTGGAAAAACGCTTTATATACCCGGAAATACGGACAATTCACTTTGCTTTGCATCGTGTGTTGCGCGTTTTTTAAACCCTGCAAACACAGAGCAGGAAAATCTAGTTTGGGCAAAACAGGTACACAATCAGCTGAATCTTTCAATCGATCACAAGGTTGACTATCCTGACGTGTGTAAATTTGAGAAGTTATTAGACGTGAAGATACTGGTATTCCATCACAACAGAGGGTCCAAAAATCTGCAGATATACCAAAACAGCGATAAGCATCATGAAAAAACAATCTGGTTATACCTTCACAACGAACACTACTGCCTTATCACGAATAAGACAGGCTTTTTTGGAGTGTCGTTTGTATGCGAGCAGTGTTATGAACGGCATAGTTCTGTTTTGACACACAAATGTAAATATTATTGCAATGTTTGTTTAACTGTGTGTAAACCTGACAGGACGATTAAATGTAACGATTGTCATCACCTGTGCTGCTAAACAAGATGATAAACCCGAACACGTGTGCCAGCAGGGACATTGTAAAGACTGCGGATCTTATCTGGTCAGTGATGAGATTCATCAGTGTTTTATACAGCCTATACAGCCAAATGACCCAACTGACAAATATATTTACTACGATTTTGAAACGCGCTAAGAAGAGGGGCATCATGAAGCTAATTTTGCTAGTGCCATAACCTATGACAACAAGCGATGTTACAGCCCCGGTCCTGACTGCGTAGCAAAATTTGTAAAAAAAAAATATAGATGCAATAGCAGCGGAAATTACACATTCATAGCACACAATGCATCTGGCTTTGACAACTACTTAGTTCTACAGTACGTTGCACAGCAGGGCATCACACCGATTGACGTGTTGTCAATTGTCAACCGATTGACTGCCACGCGATTGACAACGCATGGCAGTCGAGTGATTCTCATGTACGATAATAATTTCAAACAGGGGTGGATAGATTCTTTTAGCTTCATCCCCATGCGCCTCGCTAAGACCCCAGAGGCCCGAGGCTTTAAAGATGTCGAGAAAGGCTATTTCCCTCACCGTTTTAACACCAGGGAAAATGAGTTTTATGTAGGCCCCTATCCAGAACCACACTTTTACGGCTGTGACACAATGACCGAAAAGGAGCAGTCCTTGTTCATGGCATGGTACAGCACTGTTTGTCACAATTTGTTTGATTTTCAGAAATAAATAAATATAAATAAATAAAATATGGTCAAAATGATGTGGTTGTGCTGCGTAAAGCATGTCTGGTATACAGGGAGACATTTATGAAGTGTGCAAATCTGGATCCGTTCACATACCCAACCCCAGCAGCGACATGCATGGCTGTTTACAAGTCCATGTTTTAACCCAAAAACACTGTGGCATACACCTTTGATGGTGCATATCACAAACAACAATAGGTATGTTCAGATGTGTCCATACAATGGCTCGAATACATTGCACATACACATAAAACACACATTCAACACGCCCTCAACAGCGGCGAAAAACAATTTGACAAATTTTTCACCCACGGCTATGACGAAAATACACACACCGCCTATGAATTTCTGGGTTGTTTTTTCCATGGTTGTCCATCCTGTTATTGCTAGTCACATCTTAATCCCGTCACAAAATTGTAATAAAATAGTAAAAAAAATAGTACGGCATACTGAAGACCCAGCTTGATGCAAAAATGGCATACCTACAAAACACACACAAACTCAACATAGAAGTCATGTGGGAGTGTGAGTGGCGCAGATTGAAACGTGCAAATTTTTGTTGCCAGCTACCCAGCACCCTGCAGGCTTAACCACAGGGAAGCGGTATTTGGTGGCAGAACAAAAGCAATAAAACTATCACACACTGTCAGCGCTGGTGAAAAAATCCAATGATTTTACATCGCTGTACCCGACAGTGCAGTCTCGCATGCCCTATCCGGTGGGACATCCGCAGATTATTTACAAAGAATTCAAGGGAATAGACCAGTACTTTGGTTTTATCAAATGTATTGTGGTGCCCCCAAGGGGCCTCTACCACCCTGTCCTCCCTGTGAGGTGTAATGGAAAGCTGATGTTCCCACTGTGTAGGACTTGCACTGAGCAGCTGAACCAAGACAGCATATGTCAACACAGTGACAATGAGAGGGAACTTTTGGGCACGTGGGTATCCCTACAGCTCCAGAAGGCTGTTGAAAAGTGTTATGTTCCTGTGTTTTTCGACCATGTGTTTTGTTTTGTTACGTTTTTTTTGTTGGTTTGTTGTTGTTCTCTTCTGTTCCCCTCCTCCCTCTTTTCTGTTGTCCATCCTCAGGGCGTGTGTTGTGGCCAGAGGCGGAGCTGTGTTCTCCTGGGAGCAGTTGACAAGACACACCTGTTCTGAATTCGGTGATCAGTCTGCTTCTTAAGCAGCGTTTTGTCTTCACTTCATCGCTGGATTATTCCGCTACAGACGTCACCAGTCTTGTCAGCTGCTACTAGGACCAGCTCTGCCTCCTTGATTTTTTGCACACCTTGTCTAGTTCTTTGGCTCGCTCTACAGTACAGGGACTTAGAGTTGTTTTTTGTTCAGGACAATTTGTAAATAAACTAATTATTTGGTTAACCTCGAATCCAGCTTGCATTTGTGGAATTCTACTCTGCACAACCCTGACAGAATAATCCAGCCAAAAGATGGATTCCGCAGATGTGGACTGGGTCAAATCGGCCTTACAGCACCACGGCGACAGAATGGGCCAGGTTGAAACCGCGCTTCTGGAGGCCATAACTCGGATTGGTCAGCTGTCCATCGGGGTCTCTCGGCTCGAGGAGCGTGCCGCCCGCCTCGCCACCCCTGGTCCTGACAACCCGCAACTTCAGCCTCCTGCTTCGGTCAGCCCACCTCCAGATTTCATGCCTGCCCCACTAGGATATGTCCTCTCATATATAATTATGAAGTTTGAGTGCATTCCCAGCAGCCGAACTAAAAATACACGTCTAAGGTGCTTCCCCAGAACAAGTGCGATTATGGCGTTTTCAGCTCGAAATAAGCTTGTTTTACTCACTTTTGCCGTAACTTGCTGAAAACGCACAGGGGCCCCAGATTTCATGCCTGCACCACTAGGATATGTCCTCTCATATATAACTATGAAATTTGAGTGCATTCCCAGCAGCGGAACTGAAAATACACGTCTAACGTGCTTCCCCAGAACAAGTGCGATTATG
>JAFBJQ010002590.1:0-5000 GCA_016785345.1 Trinectes maculatus
CACATACACGCACATATAAGTCTGTATATACACATACATGCATACCTATAGATATTCCCTGATTTTATTTCGAGACAGTAGAATTATTTAATTGTTTGTGTTTACTGTTCTTGTGATTACCTGACAGGATGGAGTGGTGGTGATGATTATGGTGGTGGTGGTGGAAAAACCATACCTAATACAGCCAGGGGGTAATTTTCGGGTCGGGGATTTGGCTTCGCGACTACGTTTGCTGGCCGGTGTAGACTTCCCCATGACGACGCGCTGGTAGCACTCCTCTACGTACTCCTGAAGTGACTCGATCGTCTCTTCCAGGGTGGACGGTGTGTTAGGCAGTCCAAGTAGAGTTACCAAATATATATATATATATACGCATATATATATATATATATATTAGTTTTGCGTTTTCTGGCGTTTGTTGTTAAAGTTAGTGGTGTGTTTTCGGTTAGATGGAGGACGCCATATTGGATTCCGCACCGATCTTGCATGAACTCACAGCATCTCGCACCCGCACTCCGCATTCTTGCCGCAGAGAATGGGTGGAATGAAAGAGCGCTGCAAGGTGTATTCATCCGTGGCCTTAATGAACAGCTCAAGGATGAGTTAGCTGCCAGGGATGAAACCACATCTCCTGATGAAGTTATTTCATTAGCTATCAGACTTGACAACTGTTTGAGGGAAAGATGCAGGGAGAAATTCGCTGACAACCTCTGTAGGTCTGCCGCAGTTACGGCCCGGAGCCCAGTCCGCATCGGTTCTCCAGTCTAGCGTCACCCACCTCTGGCCGCCTTCTCTTCACTCCAGCATCATCCTCCTCTGGCTGACTTCACTCCTAGTCCTGGCAGTTCGACGCCTGCTTCACCAACTTCTCAAGAACCAATGCAGCTGGGACGCACGTGCCTGACTCACGCGGCGCGACAACGCCGATGCACACACCGGCTCTGCATGTACTGCGGCCTTCACACTGTCCTCTGAAGCCAAAAGAGGAGGCTTATCTGCAGTAGGTACTGATAGGCTGATGACAATTTCATTGACACTGATTTCACTAAACGTCACAAAGTCCCCTTTAATGCCTTTACCCGTTAAGAGAGAGGTTTTTGCTTTAGATGGTCGTCTGCTCCACACTGTAACTCATAAGACTTTGCCTCTGTCTATCTGTGTAACTGGAAATCACGTTGAAGAACTCAGTCTATTCATTATAGTTTCACCTACAGCTCCCGTAGTATTCAGTTTACCCTGGTTAAGGTTACATAACCCACACATTGACTGGCATAATCTCTCTGTCCTCAATTGGAGCACTTTTAGTCGTACACACAGTTTGCACTCCGCCATGCCTGACCATTACCCCGCTCCAGCACCAGTCAGTGTAGATCTCACCTCCATTCCAGAGCAACAGCACGATCTCAAGAGAGCTTTTAGTAAGGACTTGGCTCTATCTCTCCCACCTCACTGTCCATATGATTGTGCAACAGACTTTCTGCCAGACGCAAAGCTTCCATCTACCCACCTATACAAACTCTCTCAGCCTGAACACTCTCAGGATCAGGGTTTTTCTTCATTGAAAAAAAAGATAAATCGTCTATGCATTGACTTTCGGGGGGTAAATGACATAACCATAAAACATTTTGAGTATCATTTTGAGTATTTGGTTCTGCCGTTTGCCAATATTATTTCAAAATAGTATTTCAAAACCTGATCAACGACGTGCTCCGGGACATGTTAGGTCAATTTGTTTTTGTTTATCTTGATGACATTCTTATTTTTTCTAGTTCTTTTGAGGAGCACATCCAACACATCCGTCTGGTATTACAGAGACTGTTACACAACCGCCTGTATGTTAAGGCTGCCGCCTGTATGTTAAGTCTGTTTCTTGACCGTTTTGGTTTCACTATTTCTTCCAGACCCGGATCCCGTAATGTTAAGCGTGACTCTCTTTCCCATCAGTTTTCTTTGCAGGGGGAGGGGACTCCAGAAGAAACCATTCTGCCTGCTGCCTGTGTGGTCGGAGCGGCCAGGTAGAACGTGCGGTCCAGAAGGCACAACGTGGTCAGTCTTCTCCTGAGGGGTGCCTCCCAAATCTACTCTTCGTCCCGAAAAGTGCAAGGACATCTGTGCTGCAATGGGGGGATGAATCCCACTTAGCGTGCCATCCGGGGGTCTTCAGGACAACAAGCTTAATCCGGCAGCGGTTCTGGTGGCCATTGATGACAGCGGACATCTAGGCATTCATTTCAGCCTGCTCAGTCTGCCAGAGAAGCAAGGCCTTGCACCGTGCCCCTGCCGGCTACCTGCGTCTGTTCCCCGTCCCACACTGTCCCACATTTCATTAGATTTTGTTGCAGTTTTACCTCCTTCAAATGGTTTCACCACTATACTCACTATTATTGATAGATTTTCTAAGTTTGTCCATTTCATTCCCCTCTACAAATTACCCTCTGCTTTGGAAACTGCCATGTTACTAGTACAGCACTTATTTAGAATTCCTTCCTTTAGATATTGTTTCCGACAGAGGTCCACAATTCATCTCCGGTGAGTGGAGGGCATTTTGTAAGGCCGTGGGGGCAGCAGTGATTTTGTCTTCAGGGTATCACCCATAGACAAACAGCCAGACTGAGCGGGCTAATCAAGACCTCAAGGCTGCACTCCGCTGTGTCTCTCATCTGCATCCTGCCTCCTGGTCCGTCCACCTGCCTTAGGTGGAATATGCCCACAACACCTTGGGCCACCAGCATGTCCCCTTTTTATGGCTGCTGTGGGGTACCAACCCCCTCTCTTCCTCACCCAGGAACATGAAGCCTCAAACGAGCCCATCAAGTCTGGCGGGCCCTATTGTGCACAGCAGAGCGTAACCGCACCATCACAGACTGTCATTGGATTCCAGCACCTGATTACCGCCCTGGGCAACAGGTTTGGCTATCTTCTCGGGATCTCCCTTTACAGACCAAATCCCGAAACCTGGCACCACGGTTAATCGGTCAATTCGAGATAGAGGAGATAGTCAATCCAGCGGCAGTGAAACTCAAACTCCCACCCTCTCTCAACGTGCAACCCGGTCTTCCACGTCTCCCTTCTGAAACCAGTGACAAACCACTGACAAACTGTTCTCTCTCCCCTCCAGACAAGCTCCCTCCTCTGCCTCTGGGTACGGCCCAGAGGATAGATCTTGGATGTCGCACAATCTAATTTTAGATCCTGGGTTACTTAGGGAGTTTTATGAGAGGCACCCAGACAAGCCTGGTAGAACGCGTTCTAGTACTGTCATGATCTGGGGAGTACTGTCATGATCCTGTATTTGGTCTCTGCTTTTGCCAGGTTTTGTTTGTTTTTTTGCCCCTCCTGTTCCACATGGCACTTCACAAGTCGAACCTGTAGCCTATCAAAGCAGTCTACTTTCCTTTAAATTGAGCGTCCGGTCTTCACTTCAATGCTAGATTATTCTCGTACTCATGGTACTTAGTGAGTTACACTACACCTTAGTCTCTGAGCTTCTCAGTCTCCTATGCTGACAGCATCCGCTGTTTTTTCCTGTATTGAATTCTAACTCCTGTTGCTGCCACTACCAGCTCTGCTCCCTCCACGACATTGTGCAGATTTTATGGACAATCTCTCACTCCACAGTCGCTGACTTGGAGTCGCTTTAAGTTACCTTTTTGTTTTGAGCACTGTAAATAAATACTTCGCTTCACCACTACGGTTTCCTGCAATTCTTTGGATCCACCAGCACCCCGATTGAATACTAGCAAATGTTTAAATTCAGCAAGCATGCCATAGAGCTCTTCAGAGCTCATGGACTCACCTAATTCTAACTCAGAGTCCCTTTGTAGCACTTGTTCACACTCGGTGATCTACACTTTAAAACTGGATCTCAATATTCTGAGTGTGATGTACTTCTGTCTGGCAGCCAGACCACAAAGTGAACAAAAATCAAGATGCTCTATGTAGTAGACAATTGATTGACATTTTAAGGTAGTCATGGCATGAAGGTGAAGAATGCTTGTCTTAATTGTTCAAAGGAGCACTTCACTCCAGCTGTACCTTTAATTGCTGCAGGTATTCCTGCAGGATCAAGCCACACATAGTCAAAGAGAAACTGTCCCTTATCATGTCATAATGACAGGCCCTGACACGGTTTTCTTTTGTGTCATATTTTAAAGTATTTTTGTAATTAAAATGTTTCTGAAGTAAATTGTTGTCCACTAGTTGCATCACATGAGTGTAGGGAGACTTAGCTGATGCAAGAAGCAGCTGTGTGCAACCGTCTGTGTGTTAGATGTGTGTATGTGCATGAATATTCTGTGTGTGTATTGCATGTGTGCATGTGTGGTTATTGAGGCTGCAGGCTTGATGAGTATCAGTGCGGCTGTTGCCTAAGATCCTCTTTGTGGTATTAGCAGGTGAGAAAATGTGTGTGTGTGTGTGTGGTTGTATAAGAGAGATAGATTGTAGGGAGGGTTAAAGTGCTGAGTAAGGTTTACATTGCTGAGTGGATGGTTACTGAGTGGGCCCTGAGGTGTGAAAGCAAATTGCAGAAAAAGTGACTAGGTAACAATGTTTCCACGATGTCAGTTATGATAACAACAAGGTGGAACGAGTGAGAAGTCAGTTGAGGAGCTAAGGAAGTGAGGTGGCCAACACTGTTATTGTTAAAGCAAATGTAGAGCATCTTTAGTGACCTGAAGTCAAACCTGTTTGGATTTGTTTCCAGATATCCTCAGGTTATGTGTTTGGACAGTGAGTGTGGAATCAGTTTTATTGCTTAAGTTCAAACAGGTGCCACACAGCAGCTGCTTAATTTTACCAAGCATTTTACATTGTGGCAGATTATTATATTTTCTATTATAATAAGGAATTATATTTCTCTATAACTTACCCAAAAAAAGATATGTATAAGATATAACCTGTAGGAATGACATTGTCTCCCACTTCAACATACTTCAGACATCTCATCATTTGATTTGATAGTAATATTTAAATAATATTCATTTAACTATTTAATAATA
>JAFBJQ010002590.1:10000-14550 GCA_016785345.1 Trinectes maculatus
TGGTTTATAGGCTTTTTGGTATAAGCTTGTGCCAGGCCTAAAAACAAAATGCAATTAAAAACATAATCTAGCTAGCTAGTTAATTTCTCCTCTTCTCCTCCAGGTGTTGTTAGCTTTCAGCAAAGGTGTGACACCCGAAAGCTGTGTTTTCTTATCAGGTCTGAGCACTTGATGTTCTGCCTCTGCAATGGAGTGTGTGCAGTCTTACCATTACTGCGTGTGTAGTGGTTGTAGACTCTTCTCTTGCGTTGTGTATATTTATAGACACCACCCGTTTGTTTTAGGCATATACTCGCCGTTTTTATTGAAAGATTCTGATGAAAAAATGAAAATAACTGAACACGATTCTAGTCAGTCCACACACATCTCACACTTCCTAGCAGCCCTCTCAGTTTCCTGTTTTGGGGCTTTCCTCCCCAAATAGCAGGGACACATGCTGCTCTCATAGGCTCATAATAAGGAAACCAGAGTAAACATTTGAAAACAGAACCTGGCAAGTGGGATCTTAATATTATCTCTGTTACACGTGCATGTGTGTTTATCAGGTACAACAGGTGAGGTGTAAAAATGTTAGGCAAAATTTAATCAGGAGAAAGCTTTGCATAGTCCAAGCTGGATGTGCCCCACCTTCTGAAGAATTTGTGAAGGGTAAGAGTTGTCAGCTGTTGTCAGCACATGGCTGCAAAGATCTTACATCTTGCAGCTTTAATTTTGTGATGACAATCAAGCATTACAAAACTTGAAAGATGATCAGTCAAAACAAGAAAAATTGTCAAAATTCATCTTTCCTGACATGTGGACAAAAAAAAGTTACTGCCACTAGCAAGGAATTAAGACATTTAGTTCACACAGTACATGTCAGGATAGCGTTTGTAGATTGGACCCCGAAGCAGAGACAGGCAGGTTAACGTGAAGCTGTAGTTTATTGTCCGGAAAAGCCAAAACTCAAATCCAAAAACCACAAGGAGAAAACAAGAGGTGGTAGAGATGAACTACCCAACACATGCAATCATCTAGCAAACAAGTAGAGAAGAGACCAGGCTTATATAGAGCAGGAGATTAGCTGATTCAAAATCAGGTGTGCCTCGTCTGCTGCTAATTGGGAGACCAGCTAGGCCTCCTGCCACACACCTGCTCTCAATGATGAACAGAAAGGGGTGAGAGGGGGAAGAACACAAAACCACCATGACAGTACATGTATTATTCAAAGATGACGTTTCCCCTGAATCATTTTTCTTAATGTGGCTTGCAGTCTCCTTAGCACTGTCTCAAAAATTTGAAACACTTTCCCCACATCCATGCTGTCCACATCAATTGAATGAACATTTTTAGTATGAATTTGGTCCAACATTTGAAGAACTAGAACTATTAGCTATAAAACAAGCACACACACACAAGTTACAATAACATATAAATAACAGAGATATTACAAAATTAAAGTATATACGGCAGATACAATTAAAATAAGGCATTTCTAAATTGCACAGTTAACACTATTGCACTTATGGTAGGCCTATGGTATTAGTTGCACTATTAGATGCATACCTATAGCCGCCCACTGCAGCAAGGGAGAAGACCTGAATCCCCCGCCGGCTGCCCCCCTCCTCCTTCCCCTTCCACAGGTTGTGTGTGAGACTTCAGCACAGCAGCAGCAACAAGCACTTCTCCGGAGTCTTTGTGCACCTCTGTTCCAGAACCACTTCCTGGACCATCGACTCAACGCACCATTACAACTATTATATTATATTATATTATATTATATTATATTATATTATATTATATTATATTATATTATATTATATTATATTATATTATATTATTAAATCAGTGATTTTCAACCACTGTGCCATGGCACACCAGTGTGCCGTGAGAGGTCATCAGGTGTGCCGTGGGAAATTGTCCGATTTCAATTAATTGGTCAAAAAAATATTTAGTCACTGCAAATGATTGTTTGTGCCTGTGTTATGGTCCGAGGACCAGGGCTGAAAGTTGCCAGACACATTGATGACATGTCTGCAGACATCGAAATTGTTGTTTTGGAAACGTTTGCTCATACAGTGCCTTAGCTCTCTCTCTCTCTCTCTCTCTCTCTCTGTCCCAGAGGTTTCTGGACGCATGAAAACGTAGGATAACAAACTACAGTGGGTTATCCTACATCTAAGACCGTAAATATTTACCTTTGAAAAGTTCCATCAGCCTAGCCTTTTACATGCATTGGACTTTACACAACACAATATGCTCTCATGCAGCAGCCAGTACACATAATATAGAAAACATGATATATTATAGATGTAACATTATAGTTTGTTTCACTCATTGTCTGGCAGTGTTGATCAGAGCATCATGGAGCTGGTTTTAGTGACTCTCAGCCGCTCTTGTCACAACCCTCAGCTCCTTTTGAGACTTCAACAAAGACTTTTATAAACATCTGCTCAATGTCTTTTGTGTATATTAAGCCTTCACAGATAATAATGTGCTTAACCTGCTTTTGTATATTAAAACATATAAAACAGTTTCCTCTTTCTTTGTCTTTCTGCAGTGTTCATTCATTCATTTTCTACCGCTTTATCCTGTTAAGGGTCGCGGGGGGAGCTGGAGCCGATCCCAGCTGACATCGGGCGAGAGGCAGGGTACACCCTGGACAGGTCGCCAGTCCATCGCAGGGCCAACACAGAATACATATACAAACAAACAACCATTCACACTCACATGCACCTAAGGACAATTTAGAGTGGCCAATTAACCTAACCCCCACAATGCATGTTTTTGGGCGGTGGGAGGAAGCCGGAGTACCCGGAGAGAACCCACGCAGACACGGAGAGAACATGCAAACTCCACACAGAAAGATCCCCCGAACCGAGATTCGAACCAGGGACCTTCTTGCTGTGAGGCACGAGCGCTACCCACTGCGCCACCGTGCTGCCCCTTTCTGCAGTGTATAATGATAATTTAGGCCTCCAAGCTGCTGGAATTAAATTTCTCCACAGAAATCTCTACAGGACAAGGAAATTAAAGCTGCCATTACTGTCAACAGTATTATCATATTCTCACTTAACCTGCCATTCAGGAGGACTGAAACATTTATAGAGTAGACCCTGCCTAGTCCACAGCCCTCCTGTATCATCCAGTGATCTCTCTCTCCCTCTCTGTCACAGACACACACGCACACAAACCCAAAATCAATTATGTTGGCCCTAACCAAAAGTGTCTAATTATTTCATAGGCAATAACCTGAATGATAGAGTAATAAAGAGCAATTTATTTGCAGCGGGGGGCAGGGGGGTGAGCAGAAGATGGATGTGTTCAGTTAGATAGATCTAATTAACGTCAACCAAGCTGTAGCTAGCTGCTCGTCTTAGGCTAAACCTGGGCTACAGCTCAGGTCTAGCAGCCCTCCTTCTGTCCCCTTTCTCTACCAGCCCAGGGCAACATCATTGTTGCTTTCAAAACAGTCAGTTCAGTGTAACAATGGTTTACCTCTCTCTCTTATTTTATACATGCATTGGACTTTACACAACACAATATGCTATCTTGTTGATTTTTTTTTTATTTTACATTCCCTGTTGCTGCTGCTGATTTCTGCTGGGATATATAGCAAGATGAACACACATTTTGTCAATGCATTATGTTTGTAAATAGCTCATAACAATTCCATTCCAAGTTATACTGAACTGAGTTGTCCTGGTAGTTTCAAGTACAACCCAGGCTCTTTGCTGCATCCCATCCCCTCTCTCTCTCCGTTTCCTGTCTGTCTACAACTGGTGCTATAAAATAAAGTTAAATTATAAAAAAAAAGTTTTAAAACTTTATGCTCAATTAACAGAAGTAAACTAAAGTTGATTGATCTGAGAAAATGACAGGATGTAAATTTCTGTGTTCATGTGGATGATGTATTGACACTAAATATTTTCCTTGCACTGGAGAGTGCTCTTTTAGCTTCAACAGAATTTTCATATATAGTGTGTTTTTCCTTCCTTACGTTACAAATCCTGCTGCCATACTACTAAATTAGTTAAGCCATCCCTTACCCCAACACAAAGTTTGAATGAGACCTTGTGAAAAAACTCTTTCATCAGAAGTCCATTTATGTCAGGCCTGACAAGATCATTTCAATTGAGGAAAAAGAATCTGTAAGTATACGATTTAAAGACATATTTATGACAGTGGCAGTCACAATGGCGATACTGTATTTTACACAGATTTAGACAGTTACCTGAAGTAAGCCCTGTCATAATACAAAAGTTTGTTACAATGTTTTATTGTTAGTATAGTCTATTGGAATCCAGAAAAGTTATTGTATGTATCTGTTGACTGCATTTACAGTCAGTTTCTGATGGAGAAAGCAGCTTTACAAATGACCCTGGTTTGGCAGAAACATCTGACACTGGTAAATATTTTTACACTATTACATCTTTCTTTCAGTCTTTGTGCTCCACTGTTCCAGTACCAGGTGCAGCCACTTCTATGGACCATCGACTGTGGTGGCAGCTGATCGTGGAGCGTGCTCTGGAGCTGCAGGACCTGGATTCAGCCCTGCACTCAACACACCA
>JAFBJQ010002590.1:25809-119058 GCA_016785345.1 Trinectes maculatus
CGCATTTCGGCACAGGGCGCGGTTCCTTTACCTTCAAAGGTGCAGGCAGTGACAGATTTTCCCCGCCCCGCCTCTGTTAAGGCTTTGCAGGAGTTTCTGGGCATGGTGAATTTTTACAACCGTTTCCTCCCTCGCGCGGCCCATCTCCTGCGGCCACTTTACGAGGCCCTGCGGCTACGCAAAGCCAGCGACCAGGTCGACTGGACCCCCGAACGGATCCAGGCTTTTGACGGGGCTAAGTCTGCTCTGGCTAAAGCGGCGCTCTTGGCACATCCCGCGCCCGAGGCTCCCATTGCCCTGACAACCGACGCATCAGATGTGGCGGTAGGGGCGGTGGTCGAGCAGCGGGTGGCGGGTACATGGCAGCCCTTAGCGTTCTTTAGCCGTAAACTGCGAGACAACGAGCGCAAGTACAGCGTGTTTGACCGGGAGTTGCTGGCGTTATACTTAGCGACGCGTCACTTCCGTTTCCTGCTAGAGGGCCGCTCCTTCACCGCCTATGTCGACCATAAACCCCTGACGTTTGCTATGTCCAAAGTGACCGAGCCGTGGTCTGCTCGTCAGCAACGCCACCTGGCTGCCATCTCCGAGTTCACGACAGACATTCAGCATGTGGCTGGAAAAGACAACTCCGTGGCCGACTGTCTGTCGCGTGCCTTGGTTTGTCCTGTGCACCTCGGGATAGATTTTGCAGCCATGGCTGCCGACCAGCCCGGTGATCTGGACATCCTGGCCCTTAAGTCCGCAGGTACGGGCCTGAAGCTCAAGGAGACTGTAGTGCAGGAAGGGGGCCCTGCCCTCCTCTGCGACGTCTCCACGGGCCGCACCCGCCCTGTTGTACCTGTTGCATGGCGGCGTCGGGTTTTCGACTCGGTTCACTCCCTCTCACACCCGGGGGTCCGGGCGTCAGTGAAGCTGGTTTGGTCCAAGTTCGTCTGGCCTGGCCTCCGCAAGGAGGTCAAGGCTTGGGCAGCCGCATGTGTGGCGTGTCAGCGCGCCAAGGTGCACCAGCACACTAAATCGCCCCTCGAACCGTTTCCAATCCCGGCCAGGCGTTTCGACCATGTGCATGTGGACCTAGTGGGTCCCTTGCCTCCCTCGCAGGGTTTTACGCATCTTTTAACGATGGTGGATCGCACCACCAGGTGGCCAGAGGCGGTTCCTCTGTCCGCCACAGCATCCGCAGATGTGGCACGCGCGGTCCTTTCTGCGTGGGTTGCGCGTTTTGGCACCCCGTCGGACATCACCTCTGACAGAGGTCCTCAGTTTGTTTCGGAGCTCTGGTCAGCACTGGCAAGGTCCCTGAGCATGCAGGTTCACCGTACTACCGCATACCATCCCCAAGCCAACGGCTTGTGTGAGCGTTTTCATCGGTCGCTCAAGGCAGCCCTGCGCGCTGCACTCACAGATGGTAACTGGGTAGATCGTTTGCCTTGGGTGATGCTGGGCCTGCGGTCGGCTCCTAAGGAGGACCTGGATGCCTCTCCTGCGGAGTTAGTCCTGGGACAGACACTCCGTGTTCCGGGTGAATTTTTGCCGGAGAGCGCAGCCCCGCATTCACATCCCGCAGCGCATCCTTTTTCTCCCGTTTCCGAGGCCGTTTTTACTCCGTCGCCCGTTCACCACTCCTTTCCACGGTCGTTCGTACCCACGGAGCTCGCGACTGCTCGGTTTGTTTTTCTGCGACACGACGCGCACCGGTCACCCCTCAAGCCTCCTTACGATGGCCCGTTTAGAGTACTGGAGGCCGGCCCTAAGTGTTTTGTGCTGGATGTGGGTGGGCGTAGAGAGAGTGTGACTGTGGACAGGCTAAAGCGGGCACACATGGTGGCTGATGAAGTGTTTAGCCCGGCCCAGGTTCCCCGTCGGGGTCGTCCACCTTCCACGGCCAAGGTCGTTCCCCAACAGGTTCGGGCTTCTGGTTTGACGCTGGTGGCGGACCGTGTTCCTCCTGTCTACCGCCGGCGTGGACGCCCAGCCCATCCCACCCTTGATGTCGCAGGGCGGCGCAGCCGCTATGGTAGACTTATCAAGCCTCCTGCCAAGGACTGAGTTTTGCCAGGAATCCCCTCTGGGTGTTCGGGGGGGCTGTGTGGCGGACACTTGGGGGTGTATCTCTCACCCAGGGAGTTATGGGTAAAGGGGCGTGGCTCTGTATATATAGTTTTGGCGCCTACCGCCATAATGTTGTTGTCTTCTGTCCTCTGTTTTGAGTAAAACGCTGTTTTGATTCACCCAATCTCGGAGTTGTCCTCATTTGCCACAATACTTTATTAATCTCTGGAGGAAAATTTAAATTATATGAACTTAATTATAATAAAAGGAGTACTGGATAATACATTTGCAAAACTTACTTTCATAACAATCCCACTGCCTTTTAAAACCCTGTTTGTTACTTTTATTAGTTTACTGTTTGTTGACAACAATCCCAAATTGAGGTCGAGGTCTGACAAAGCCCCCAAGGAGCCATAGAAGATTTGATACAGTTGTTCTCACTGGTTGCATTGGCCTTGTGATTATGAAATTATTGTGAGATGTAAATTTAAGGTTAAAAAATACAGTTAACAATATTATTGTTTACTGTTGAATTCTTTTGTATGATAAGGATCATGCAGATAGCAAATATTTTGATAAGGTCTAACTTAGTGTATGCATGGTTACCAGTTTTAGCATTCACACTATTTTAATCATTTTTACAAATGCCTAAAATAGTTACACATTTCTTGAGATTATGTGATGCATAGGCCTCCATATTTTTGTGTCATATTATTTTGAAGATTGAAAGAATTACATGTGAAGTGATTCACTGGGATCACAAATACAAAACACTTTATTTTTCCAGCAGAGCCAATTCTTGCAGTTTCCACTTAGCTCCGTTTTGATCCTGCACTTACTGCTAATGG
This sequence comes from Trinectes maculatus, assembly GCA_016785345.1. Taxonomy (NCBI): domain Eukaryota; kingdom Metazoa; phylum Chordata; class Actinopteri; order Pleuronectiformes; family Achiridae; genus Trinectes; species Trinectes maculatus. Next base: position 28,713 of record JAFBJQ010002590.1, read on the forward strand.
CTACTGCTTTACCACTTATACAAGTGACATATATGATGGATTAAACTGATGAACAGCTTCAGTCAAAACGCTCCTTCAAACTTGCACAGTATAATTTCAAGTCAGTTTCCCTTGCTGCTTAACGTTCTTGTAAGTAAGTTATTGACAAGGTGGTAAAGGGGGACTTCCTGTAGAGGCAGAAACAGAACAATATCACAGTGCCAGACCTACTGTGACTGCACCGTGAATTTATAGCACGAAACAACAGGTTATGATGAGTGAGGAACACTTCCTCCTATAACTTAGGCTCTGACTGGCAGATCCTAACTGAGGGAATCAGGGTAACTTCCACCACAGAAAGGAGACATCTCAGAAATCTCAGGTTATTTGAAATAATTATTTAAGTTTGTCAGTGCCACATTTTTGGCTAAATTAAGGACTGTATAGGTAAGTAAAGCTTTTGGTGATAGGTAGGTAACTGACACTAGTGTTATTCAAATTATTCAAGTGAGTAAGATCTATGTAGAGAGTGATTCAACATTTATAAGAATATAAACAGATTGAACTTTACCATCTCTAACTCAAGGTGCTTTACATTACTGTTTTGTCATCTTGCAAAGCAGTGGGAATGGTACTTCTATTCCTAGTGCTTTTCACTATCAGGGATGCTGATAGTGAAAATCCCCCAATTTCGGATTAATGGACGCCCTGCTCTACCTCCTGAGCCACACCCACTGTGTCACTTTCACAAGCATGTTTTCTTACCTGAACAGTTACACCTTAGTCTAATGGCATCTTTGTCTTTCACACTTGAAGAATGTCAGAATTTGCCAATGTATTCACCTTGAGATTGATCTGAAAAAAGAAAAAACACCTGAAGTTAATTATATCTCCAGTCTCCACAGCTCTGGCGTGACCACATGGTGCTGGCACCACAGCTGCCCCCCCACCCCCCACCCCCTCTTTCACCCCCTCAGGACATTCTGCCCCCCCCCCACCCCCCACCCCCACCGCTATCACAGCGGATTAGGTGCTAACTAACCCTCCTTTAATTAACTCATGATTAGGTATTAATATCTGGCGCGGGTTCCTGCCTTGCAGTTGTTGATTTAATAAGTGGATTAGTGTTAGCCTCTCACAGCTCTTTCACTCTTTCTGGCTAAGAGATATCTATCCTCCACTTTGCTTCACCCCCACCACACCCCATCCTGGCTTTTCTCCAGCAACTGTTCAACAGAAGAATTGTCCTGCTAATAGGTTTGTTCTTTTGACCGGAGAGGATGGGCTTAGTGAACTCTTTCATGCAAGTAGAGTTACATGCAATGATTTAAGTTGTCACACCGCTGATGAAAAACACTGGATATTAATTTAAATATCATCAGAGGTACCACTGATACACTTTAGGATTTTGGACACATCTCAAAAAGCATTTTTTTTCTTCCTCACTTCCTAGTTGTTTTTAAGTTTTGTTTATTTCAAAAATTCTTGATTTTTATAGTATGGGCCATCGACAAGAAAAAGGGTTTAAATAAACCTGTTACTACAGTTGAAACCAAGGTTTTCGGGATTTCAAACTAAATGCATGCACATCCCCCTCAGGGAAGAACCAGGATCAGCCAGCATCTACTATCAAAGGAGCCATTACATTAAAATCACATTTAGTTGCAGTTATGACATTATAGTTTGATGCACACTCAGTGTGCATCTTAAAAACTGGGATTTTTATTCATAGACTGCTGGATTAGTTGAGTATATTATTTAATTTATCTTAAACTGGTGCTTTTTGCTTACCTGCGCTTTTTCTGTTGTTTGAGGTTTTTCAGTTAATCCTTATAAAAGAATTCCAAGTTGGGCTCATTGTTTGTATCCATTGTCTAAAATTAGCTTGTCTCTCTAACTGTGCCCTGTCTGCTGTTGTTTAGATTTGCTTTTCCATAGCTCGGGATGCTAAGGGGAGCCACGTCATTACGTCACTGTTTATGTCAGTTATGTCGCTGCTTTTCCACAAATCCTGACGCCAACATTCTTTTGTCAGTGGAAACAGAAAAAACGGTTCCAAATTAAGATCTGGTGCTGAATCAGCGCTGAAATTGCTTTGGTGGAAAAGGGGCAACAGTGATTGTCCCTGTCCTGTCCTTAGCCTACTCCTTCACCCACTCTCCCAGGGTAGCTGGTAGATGGGGAAGCACTGGTTTGTTGCTTTCTCCTGAATGGAAATACTCTGCTTACCTTCTTCTGCCCTCTCCTCCTGCATCTTTTGAATGACATGCAATTTCTGTAACCCACCCAGTGAAATTGATCATTGTACTCTCCCGTCTGCCAAGCCCTTTTGGGGACTTCTTGGAGGAATTAGATGTCCTTTTGTCCAATATAGATGGCCCCCCACTAGTACTACTTGGCGACTTCAACGTCCACACAGAGACATTAACCTCGCAGTTGTTTATGCTATCCTCTTTCAATCGTTCCTTTGCTCCCTCTCTCCCCACTCACATAGCTGGCAACTTTCTAGACCTAATATTCACCAGACACTGCTCGACCACAGAGCTTTCTGTCACTTCCCTTCATGTCCCTGACCACTTCTTCATATCCTATTCTCTCCCACTCTTTGGAACCTCTACCCCCCATTCTGCAACTCATAATGTCCCTGTCCGCTGCAACCTCCACTCTCTCTCACCCTCCTCCCTCATCTGTCCTATCAGCGCTCCCCACTCCTGATTCCTTCTCATCTTCCCATCCCTACCTTCTGAATCTGCTGCTGACACTCTTGTCATATCCTCTCCCCAATGGTCTTACTTATCCTCCTTTTCACCCCTCTCTCCCAGTGAAATACTATCTCTACTCACTGCCCACTGTCCCACTACCTGCCCTCTGGACTCCATCCCTTCTCACCTTCTTCAGTCTGTAGCTCCTACTTTATCAATAGCTCTCTGACAACTGGCTCTCTGACAACTGGCTACTTCCCAACCGCTCTCTCAAAGCTGTGAGAGTTAACCCTCTCCTGAAGCAAAGTCCCTCTGTTGCAACAAACTACAGACCAGTCTCACTTCATTCTCCACAACATCAGGATGATACGTCCCTTCCTAACCGAGAAGGCAATGCAGTTACTGGTTCAGGCTCTTGTAGTCTCACGCCTGGACTACTGCAACTCCCTCCGAGCTGGTCTGCCAGGATTTGCCATCCGTCCTCTGCAACTCATCCAGAATGCAGCAGCTCATTTGGTGTTTAACTTACCTAGATTCTCCCACACTACACCGCTCCTACGCACCCTCCACTGGCTTCCAGTAGCAGCTCAAATCAAATTCAAAGCTCTTGTACTCTCCTATTGTGCTGTGAATGGTTCAGGCACTCCCTACAATCAGAAAATGGTCAAACCTTACACCCCAGCCCTCCTCCTCCGATCTACCACTGCCAGACAGCTTGCCACTCCTTCACGAAACTAAATCACATCTATTCTCTGTCCTAGCTCCTCAATGGTGGAACGAGCTTCCCATAGACATCAGGGGCCTCATGTGTCAAACCATGCATAGGAATCATACAAAAAAACGATCGTACGCTCGAAGCTGGAAAATGGCGCACGCCCAAAAAATTTCAGATTTATCAAACGCTATCAAACGCTGAATTCACGCACGTTTTCTTGATACATCTCAATCAGCGTGAAAATCAGCGCACGTGCACGAACGCAGGACTCCGCCTGTTCTCCGCCTACAAGAAGACTCATTGTAATACTGTGACGTCCTCGCGGAAGAGGTTTAGGACTGGACTGCATGTATGTCAATCAGCGTGCGAGCCGGTGGTTGGTGGAGCTGCGTGGTGGGCAGGCTCTGTGTGGCGGAGGCTTTCGTACTAATTCGACAGACGTTCACGCTGTATTTTCTAGTTCCCTGAGGAATGAGCCTGTCACCTGAGTAGTGATCACCTGTAAGGGAAGCTGCGATGCGGGACTCCTTGCTGTAGCTCTCTCAAGGCCAAGCACACCTCGGCACATAGTTCCAACATGATCGCTCTTATGATCGATGTAAAACAGCTGATGAGCTGTTCGTTATCATGGGCTAAAACATCAGCGCAGCCTTCGGATTCGGCCATTTATTATGCCCCCCATTAAACCCAAAGCTGCCACTGTTATTATTCCATCCTTTAGCGCATGCTTTTCTATATGCAGGTATGATTAAAAACATGTCCATGTTCGTAAGGCCCATGTGTCAACAATTGGATCATAATAATAATAACAATAATGAGTAATTGCTTTAATTTGTGATCCGACTAATTCTATAATTCCCAATTATTACAATTCACTGCATTGTCTCTAAGTGTCGCCAACGCAAACCTCCAAACATATTAGAAATGGGTGTACGCCAGGAAAGAAGCTGCTGTGGTGGTCCGCACATTATCACGTTCATTTCAATCTTGATACATCTGACCCAGGCACCAGGACAGCAGAATATCTCCAATGCTTTCGTCGCAGACTGAAAACGCACCTATTCAGACTGCACCTCACTCACTATTACTTAAAAACTACGAGCACTTGACAGCAAGCACTTGAAGTGATTTTCAACTCCTTTCTGATAAATATTGATGTACTTGTTTACTTCTTGCATTTTTTTTGGGTATATCTCAACATTGAATGCACTTATTGTAGGTCGCTTTGGATAAAAGTGTCTGCTCAATAAATGTAACATAATGTCATGCGAGTGGTGGCGAAGAGGCTAGAGAGACGAGGTTCGTGGTTCGAATACCCATAGACAAGATTTGGGTGGAGTGCCACCATCCCAGACCTACAGCTGGCAGGAGATTGGGTGAAGTGCCACCATTTGTCCACTACCATCCACCAACTTGGGCCCATGAGCTTGGCCCTTAACCCCCGAATGTGCTCCCCAGTGTGCCTTGAATGGCTGCCCACTGCTCTGCATGTGTGTGTTCTGAAATCATATACTATAAACATATGTGTGATGTGTCTAATGCAGGAAAATAATATTTTTCCTATGCAGGATTAATAAAGTATGATTCTTCTACTTCTTCTTCTTATTATTATAAAACTTATATTACTGTCGAATTGCGCAATTGAACAACTGTGAGATGGAGAAAAAATCATCTAGTATTTTTATGGTCAATTGTGAGTCCTCTCACTGGTTGACTGAATAAATGAAACAAAAAGTATCGTTCTTTGATAATAAATAAAACCTTAAGTTGTGGTCAAAAGTTTACATACACTTGTTAAGAACATAATGTCATGGCTCTCTTGAGTTTCCCGTTATTTCTACAACTCTGATTTTTTTCTCTGATAGAGGGATTGGAACAAAGATACTTCTTTGCCACAAAAAACATTCATGAAGTTTGGTTCTTTTATGACTTTATTATGGGTTAACAGAAAAAGTGATCAAATCTGCTGGGTCAAAAATATACATACAGCAGTGCTAATATTTGGTTACATGTCCCTTCGCCATTTTCACTTCAATTAGGCGCTTTTGGTAGCCATCCACAAGCTTCTGGAAAGTTTCTGGTTGAATCTTTGTCCACTCCTCTTGACAGAATTGGTGCAGTTCAGTTAAATTTGAACCTCAGCCAACAGGAAAAACAGCAATATAACAACAACAAACATAATATCTAACCCCATTTAAAATTAAAAATTGCGAAACAAATGGTTAGGGGAAGGGGGTCAGAAAGAAAAGGAGAAAAAAAATGAAAGAAAGAAAACAAAGAAAGCATAACAAACCACCAGCAACTAGGATGATAATAATAGTAATATAATTATTAATACCAATAATACGAGTACCAATTACAATACGCCAAACTACTACTACTACTACTACTACTAACAATAATAATAATAATAATAATAATAATAATAATAATAATAATAATAATAACCACTATTACTACTAATAATAATAACAATAATGATAATTACAGGATAATATAAGATAGAGTGTGAAGCTTGTGTCTATAGTCACCATCATGTGGGCATGCAAGCACGCATGTGTGCATGTGTGTACGGGAGCCGGAGACTGAGCAAGTTCTACACTCTTGCTTTTGTGTGAATGTGTACACTAAATTTTTTATATCCTCTCGACTCTGTTTGTAGACATTGTGTGTTGTAGACTCTTAACCTGTCGACTAATGTGTGTTGAAGTGTCCGTGCCATGGCCATGCTGTTGTTGCTGTAGCAGGCAGCGGACAGTAGGGGTGGGGACATTTATCAGTCCCCTAAGTGGCTAGAGGAAAAGCAATGCTCGCTGGGAGTTGAGCTGACAGCAGTTTTCCTTGGATCGATTTACAGCGTTGCTCCACTTTATGACAAAGGAGTTCATGACACGGCAGTCACAAAGTCAATGCTGTGATAAATACTCCCCATCCACTTGCTCCTGTCCGCCACTTTATGAAGCATTTGGCCTGACAGTTATTACTCCCACACTAAATCCACTGACCAAAAGCAAGAGAGCTGAAGAAAGTCCACTCTGCTCCTGGTCTCTGCACAAAAATTATGGACCGTTGGGGACCAAGCTTACTTAAGTTACAGAAACTTTATATACTTGATATGTTGCATGTGAGGCACTGCTGTAATTTCAAACACAGATCTGAAACATACTTCACCATATGCATTTGTGTATTTATGTTTGTATGCAAGGGACATCATTATGATGCTCATTCTAGCTTTTTTCAAGCACGAAGAAGACTAATGTATCCAAAATAGATCTTAAATCTATCAGTTCCATTCTCTTCTGGAATCTAATTAAAATAATGATTAGGAAATTAAAATTGGAGACTAAATTGTGGGCTGTCATTTACACTTTGTTGTTGCCTTGACTGACTAATGCCCCTAAAATTTGATATCACATGCTTTTCGCATTAATGTAAAATGATCTGTGTGGTTTCAAGTTTGAAAAATGAAGAAATACTAGGATATGTTTTGTAATTTGTCACAGATCTTTGCCTTAGTGTTAATCCAACACGTTAAATCCCTTTACAGTTAAAAAGTAGCCTGATCCTCATACATGGCTTGGATCACAGAAATCAACACAGCGGATTATGTGGATGAAAATTACATTGCTACATGTGAATATATCAATTATTCTGGTCCAAATAATATAAATCTAGGTCTGAGATTAATATTTATTTTTCAATGGTAACATAGAAATAAGGCTCTGTTGCATGCTGTGTGTTAAGTCATTGCATTGCACCATGACTTGTAATCCTGTTAGAGACCAAGAAACGCATAAAAAAGATTTGATTAAGATTTAAGTTGTTGCCGGATCTTCAGCAAAGACAGCCTATTCATCGTCTCATAATGCAAAGTGTCTTTAACAGGCTGTGATCCATATTGGCACCAAAGCAGCACATTGTCAGACTACATATGATATACACTTGGGGACTAAACAAACCAAAATTTCTCTTTACTTGTTTCACTTAAACCCTACAGCATGCCATTTACATAATCATTACACAAGACAATGTTAAATAGTAAGTATTATATTCACAAAAATGCCACCATATCAAGTCAATTTTATTGTCATATCAACTATATACACCTCATACAGTGAGACGAAACCATGGATCAAGTGGTGTTAAATTTAAGACATATGAGACAATTGAGACAGGTTACATTTAGCGCACACACATTAAAAAGCATTTTAGACCGACAACAGACAACACAAGACGGGGCATAAGTAGACTTGTAACAGCACTAAGGGGAAGAGTGTATGGGACGGGTGTGTTGTGTCCTTAACAATGCGTGTGGCTTTGCGCAGCCAGTGGGTGTTGTAGATGTCACAGAGGAATGGAAGAGAGGCCCCAGTGATCTTTTCAGCCGTCCTCACAATCCGCTGCAGGGCCTTACGTTCTGCAGCAATGCAGTTACCAAACCACTGTTCATGCTGTGATGGCACTGCTGATGATACTCTCAATTGTCCCTCTGTAGAAGGTTGTCAGAATGGAAGAGGAGAGGTGGGCTTTTCGCAGAAAGTAGAGGCATTGCTGGGCTTTCTTTGTGATGTACAGTATGTGGTGTTCTGAATACTTTGTCTGCGATGTGGACGCCCAGAAACTTGCTCTGAATGTGCTCTGAACAATCTCAACTGGGAAGTTGTTGATGGACAGTGGGGTGTGCTTGCCTCGAGGTCATCTGAAATCAATGATTAGTTCTTTTTGTTTTGTCGACTCTGAGGGACAAGTTTTTGCGAGCACATCAGTTGCTGAGCTGTGTCACTTCCTGTCATTGTCTCATTGTTGTGTCTTCAGTGAATTTGATGATGTGGTTTGAGCTGTGTGTAGAAGAAGTGTGAACAGCAGGGGGCTGAGCACACAGCCTTGTGGGGCTGTCCGGGACTGCCTGCAGTCTTCCTATCAGGAAGTACAGGATCCAGTTGTGGATGGTGTTCAGACCCAACTGATCCAATTTCTTTACCAGCTGCTGAGGAATGCTCCTGCATTCGGCAAAAAGAAGTCAGTGCAAGAGTTTGTTACCTGACCACCACCCTTGACACACAATGGTTTGCAGTCCATTAGTTCTTTTCTTCACTGACACAAGGCTAGCCCAATCATAGTGTAGCATTCTCACAGTGGAGGTGGAGCCAGCCGTTCACCACTCCTCTGCCTGTCGCTGGTCGGCATGTACGTCAGTCAGCATGCCAGCCAGTGGCCCAATCAAATCACAAAACCTCCCTTTGGCTTGGTGCCAGGATGGATAGAAAACAGAAAGGAGGTGCAGAGAAACTGCATGAAAAAATTAAACTTGCTCTCCAGGCAAATGCAGCCAGATATGCAAACATTAAAGACATGTTTGCCAGGGCAGGGCATCAGCTCCCGTGGCTGATGACAGTGGTGGACAGGACCATGTAGTAGAACCTGAGTAGGCTAAAGCAACCCAACCTCATGGTAAACTTGATACAATGATAAAATGTTAATCAAATAATAATGTTCTGTGGCCAAATTAGTTTGTATTGTAAACACAGGTGACACACATAGCTAACATCCTTACCACTAGCGGCTATTAATAAGACATTGTGTACATTGACTGTATGAGAAAATAAGCCAAGGTTAGTACTTTTATGTGTTCCATGCGGAACTAAATAGTCTTGAATACTTGTAGTTGTACTTGTTCTTTCAGTTCTTCTTTATTTTCCCAATTTTTCAGTTCATAATTTACAACAGTAACCACTGCTATTGTACAGCCTTCCTAGCATTAAGCTTGACAACGATAAGAACCCAAGATCTTTCCTGATTCTGCTGATGTCTTGTGTGAGTGAGTCGCTCCAATGGGACATGCTGATGATTTCTATTTCTCCAGTTGTCACGATTCCTATTTCTGTGAATCGTTCTGGTAGATGGCTCAGGGTAATCTCAGGCTAGTCCCAGGTTAAACTCAGGTCGATCACAAGTTGAGCATTGGTTAATCGCGTCAAAAACTGTCTTGCTCCGTAGGCCAACAATTCTTTTTTCTTCAACTTATGTGTTCTCTCTTCTTGTGAAGAGTGAGCCGTACAACTCATAGTGGTTCAATATCTAATGTGGTACGTATGTGTCTGTAATATATATATTACACCAGACAGTGGCAGTGTGTCTCCCTGTAACCAATGGACGAGAATACGGTGTGCTTGAACCTGACTGAGAAAAAGTAAAGTATTTCTCTGAAACAGCTTGCCTGCTAGCTTCATCCTTAAAACATATTGGCGATGAGGATGGCTCTGCTTGGGATTTCACCACCTCCGACATTTTTACAAAGCCCAGGTGACCATACAGTGCCTTTTGAAGCATGGATTTGCATGTTTGACTACATGCTTGCTCTGGCCGACAAAGTGGAGGATAAGAGGAAGTGTGCTGTGATCTTCTACACGCTGCCGGAGATTGGGGATTCTTACAAAGAGGCACTAAAGCCTTTAAAGACATTCTTCGTACCAAAATTGAATGTTGTCACGGAGAGGAATACGTTTCGCCAGCGGGCTCAGACAGCAGGTGAGACCACAGCTCAGTATGCAGCTGCTCTGCGGCAGCTAAGTGTTACATGTGAGTTTGGGATTTTATCTGATGACCTGATAAGAGACCAACTCATGGAGAGAACGTCCAGTGTATCGGATCAGAGAGCGCTTGCTCATTGAGGATAAGCTTACACTTGAAAAGACTTTGACAATTGCTGCTCAGATTGAAAATGCAGTTGCTGAAGCTAAAACAATGGCTTCATCACATTTGGCCAAGGATGTTCTTGGCATTGTGCATGGGACTACTTTTCGTGGCGGGAAGCAAAGGCAGCAAAACCATAACAGCTTTGGTCCCGGTCCACCTCCAAAGACTGCTGTCTCTAAAGGCTCAACAGCAGCTGGTAAGACATGCTACAGATGTGGCTCTTCAACGCACGTGCCCAGCCAAATTAGCCATAGGCAGACATTGTAATAAGCCTGGACATTTTGCCAGAGCGTACATGAGCAGGACTGTTTCATGCAATGTGGGAGAAGTTTCTGGTGACTGTGTCACAGTGCTATGAGTTGATGAAGAAGATGCACTTACACAGAGTGGTAAATTAAAATGCAGTGTCTCAGTGAAGGCTTAAGGTGGCCCTACAATTACTGCTGACCTGATGGTGGATACCGGGTCGGGTGTTTCTATTCTCCCAGAGCACATGTACAAGTTACTTCAGCCACACCCCTCTCCTAAAGCCCAAAAAACATTGACCACATACACAATGAAACCCATGCCTGTGCTAGGTTGTTTGGAATTCACTGTGACATTCATGACAAACTGCACGTCCCAGTACATTCATATTGTCCCAGCAGGTACGCCCATTTTAGGCATCCATCTCTTCAGTGCACTGCAACTTGAGATCAGAGAGGGTCATGTTACTATTACTAACACATCCCCCACTGTCCCTGTACAGTAAACAGCTGTTGAAACTGACGCTTCAGATTCTGGAACAGTTTCTGAATTTGTCCACAAAGTCACTGTGAGACCTGAAATACAGTCTGTGCAGCAAATGCTACGTCGTCTGCCTTTCGCCATTCGTGATGCAGTGTCCCAGGAGCTACAGAGACTGGAAAAGGATGGTGTCATTGAACGCATCAACTCCTCACTATGGGTTTCACCCATTGTAGTGGTGCACCGAAAGTCAGGTCGGCTCAGGATATGCCCAGATCTAAGTGAGCCCAACAAGGCTGTGGTGGTTGACAGCCATCCACTACCACATATTGAGGAGGTGTTTCATGAGCTACAAGGAACACAGATATTCTCCTCTAATGAACTACAAAATGCATATCATCAGGTAGCTCTGCACACCTAGCCAAGACCTTACTGGTTTTATCACTCATGATGGATATTCTGCCCTCGCTAAACGTGCTGTGTGTAGTTTGGCAGATAGCCAAATAGAGAGGTCGTTTACATCAAAGTCACCTTCGGGTGCAGACAGAGTTTCTGCTTTTTGTGTCAACAACATCGACGGAGTAAGAACTGCTGGAACTTCTGGGTCAGAAGGTACTGGAACTAATGATCTTGAGTTCATGATGGGGGTAACTTCTGCCATCCAAGTAGTGAGCACCTCATGTGTCAGGTGTGATGCGCTGGTTTTGAGGAGAAGAGCATCCAGAATGCGTCGAGCGATGCCTATCATCCTCTCCCACGACCCACCCATGTGGGAAGAGTGAGGAGAATTAAAGACCCAGGTACATTTGCTGTCATGGAGGTGTGTCTTCAGATCAGAATCTTCTGTGTCGAGGTTGAGTTCCTTACATGCTTATGGGTCCTCTGATCGCTGTGAACCGTCTGAGACCATTAATAAAGCTTGCTGTAGTCATGGTTTCCAGGACCTCAATATGCACTGCTCTGGTGCTCAAACAGGTAAACATGGCTGCCCACCGCTTGCTCTCAGCATGGCCTCCTCTTGTTCTTCGAGAGGTCACAATCCATGGGCCAAAGACGTCCACTCCAACATGTGTGAAAGGTGGTGACAATGACAGTCTCTCTGCTGGCAACTCTGGCATCTTCTGTTCCTCTAGTTTACCTCTAAGTCTTTTGCAAGTGACACATTTGTGTATAACAGTAGATACAAGTTTCTTTCCCCCGATTAGCCATAGTCCAGCTGGTCTCATGGCACCTTCTGTAAATTGGCGTCCCTGATGTGCAACTTGATCATGATAATGTCTCACCAACAGTGTGGCTGTGTGAATAATCAAAGGATGTTTATCATCAAAGCACATGTCTGTTGAGGATGTGAGACCGCCAACTCTTAGAAGTCTATCTTGGTCCAGAAATGGAGACAACTTCACAAGAGGGCTTGGTTTTGGGATTTGAGCCCCTTTGATAAGATGTTCTATCTCCTTGCTGCGTTGCCTTGATGATCACAACTGTTGCTTGTTCACTTTCCTCTCCTCCACTGCCTCCACTATCATGGGCCTTCACCTTGCTCCTGACTCTTTTGATACATTTGGAAATAGCCCGCACTAGTGACTTCCATGAGGAGAAACTTTCAAATCTCTGTGTCCCAAGCCATACCCTGGCACCAATGACACCTTTGTATGGATGGCTGTAACCTCAGGACGGATTTCTTGATCCTGGTCTGGATGTATCAGCTTAAAGTTGTCAATAGGAGCAATGTTCTCTTGCTGCGGCTTTGACAGAAATGATGGGCCAGAAAACCAGTTGGTGCGCTTGAGGTCTGGAGCAGCTAATGGTCAAGTCCCATGGTCAGCAGGATTTTGTTCAGTGGTGATGTAATGCCACTGATGTGGATGAGAAGACTTCCTGATTTGTGTGATTCTGTCGCAGACATAGACGTAGAATCTGCGTGATGTGTTGTTAATGTAACCTAACACAATTCTACTGTCTGTGTAGAATTTGAGTGAGTGTCAATGTCCATTTCACCTTTGATAAAGTCTGCTATCTCAGCTGCCAAAACAGCAGCACAGAACTCGAGACAAGGAACTGTATGTGCAGGATGCGGAGTTAGTTTGGGATCGAACAGAAAGAATGCCTCTCTTAGTCAAGGGTTTCTCTTCTGAAGAAACACAGAAGGTAAAACTGTCTGTCACTAGGTTCCAGCTGAGACCTAGACTTCTTTGTAGGGGTGGTGTTTCTCCTCCATAATCGAAGTCTTTGACACCTTTGGCCCAGTCTTCTGTGGGAAATGCTTGCATGACGCTGCTGCTGTTTGATGCTATCTTGTGTAATCTGATGTTTGACTCAGCTAGCATTTCTTGAGATGACTGCAAGACCTTGATCGCATCTGTTTCAGTGGGAAACGATTCAAGTCCATCATCCACGTAGAAGTTGCGCATGACAAACTCTCTTGCCTCAGGAGTAGACTCTGTTGCCTCTGAAGCAGCTTGACGTAGTCTCTGATCTCTCGTCGCATCAAATATTTAGCAAAGTCTGAGGTGTCTGTAGGATGGACATGATGAGGTGTTGGTGTAGAAACATGGTGCCCAGGATGCTAAAACTGGCTGTCTTTGATAGACTTTCCCACATAAGGACCATAATTCCCACTGTCAAACTCTCGCTTGGGACTTACAGCATACTTGTGTTGTGACATCCTAACCCCAGCCGTCTGACTTTGATTAGATGAAAGAAATGGCAAAGGTTTAAACTCTTTCTGGCTGTGCCCACTGCTCTGGTAACCGTTCAGGTCCTTGTAATCCATAGCCGCTTTAATGTTGTCTATGGATGGCTGTGGTGCTGATGCAGATGGAGGATCTAGATGGCGTGATGAGTTTGCAGACCAGCATTCAATTCTGCGTGTTGCTGCACATACTCTTGAGTGCGTTGGGTTGGATCGATCGGTGGCATCTCCACCAGTTGCGGCTGTTGCGGGTTTCCGGCTTCTTGTGCGGATTCTTCCCAAGCTTGAGCCTCAGCTGCCACCGCTTTCTCTGATTTGAGCACAAGCAATTCTGCCTCTAACTCAGCTTTCTGCTTAAGCTGTTCCGCTTGTTTCTTCAAGATGTCTGCTTCCTTGTGTGCAAAGGAAAGCTTCACTCGTGCAGCCTCAGCCTTTGCTCGTGCCCTGGTAATAGCGACTGTCTGTGATACTCTTGACCTCGTCTCCAATGTATTTCCTCTGTTATCATCTGCAGGAGTTGCCATGATTAAGACGTCTTCTCTGTTGCTTCAAACTGTGGCCACTGTGGAGCAATCTGTTTTCAGCAGTGTGCTGAGACATTGCCTTTTTACTATTCTGCCCTCCCTAAACGTGCTGTGTGTAGTTTGGCAGAAAGCGAACAGTTCTCCAATGAGAGGCAAAGTTTCCTTTCTTTAAGGGTTTGTTCACTCCCAGTTGAAGTTGACTGTAAAACTGAAATACATACAACAAAAGAAATTTAAATATCATACCATTACACTTCTCACTACCAAGATGTTCAACACAGTTTGAAACAGCATTTAACACTTTCATTTTCTGTGGACTTTGCGACTGTTACTACAGAGCAGTTACATACTGCTTACTGAGATTGTTCAGTGCTGCAGCAAGTTATGGTTTTTCTGAGAAATAGTTGGCCCCGTACAGCTAAAGGCCTTGATCTGACTGAGCTGGCTGAACTTGATGAGGTGTTGGTTAGAGGTACTCACAGAGTTGTGATTCCCCCCACTCTTCAGACACAACTCCTACAACATGGCCATGAGACTCACCAAGTGATGGTGAGGACAAAACAAAGACTTCAGGAGCTCTATTGGTGGCCTGGTAAGTCGTGCACCACCTCCCTATATGACAAAACTGCCATAACAAAGGCTGCCCCACTGCAACCAGTGCCCTTTCCCAATGTAGCCTGGGAAAAACTTGCCATGCATGATGTGGGCCCATTCCACTCTGCTTCACCTGACTGCCGTTTTGCCATCACATTGGTTGACTATTATAGTAAATGGCCTGAAGTTTCATTTACCTCAGATGTTACGTCCACTAATGTAATTGCGTTCCAGTCTACTGTTTCCAGTCGTGAAGGCAACCCCCTTGAACTAGTGACTGATAACGGGCCTTCATTTGTGTCTGCTGAGTTTGAGGCCTTCTTAGCAGCTCAAGACATTAAACACTGCCGCAGCTCCATCTACTATCCACAATGTAATGGAGAAGTGGAGAGATGGAACAGAGTCTTGAAGGACAATGAAGGTTGGCCATGGAAGCCATTTGTAACGGACTTCCTTCTCACTTATCGAGCAACTCTCCATGCCTTGACTCAAGTCTCCCATGCTGAACTTTTACATGGCTGTCTGTTCCGCACCAATATGAGTAAGGAAACATTGCCATGCCTTGAACATTTGCTCAGCCTGAGGCTGTGAGAGACGCTGTGGCTCTGAGACAAGCCAAAGTAAATTGCTACGTGGATGAACGCTGTGGTGCACGGTCTCTAAAGTTTCAGTGTGGTTCCTATGTGACACTCCAAGTTCACACAGCTCCACCTGCTCAGAAAAACCCGGCAACCTATGAACTTTCTGATGGCAAAGTATGGAATGCTGTGCACCTGTCCCCTGCAGTGGGCAGCATTCTGATTTCCTTATTAGGCCATTAATTTTAACTAGTAGGCTACATTTATCGTTTTTGACTGGGTGACTTAACAATTTATTGAGTACTACTCAATTTTAGCATCTGATCATTCATTTATCATCTCTATTCTTTCTCTTCCTCTTTTCTTCCTCCCTGAAACACATAAGCACACCCAATAGGATGACAGAATGTCAGCCATCCACACTGCACATTCTCACACACGACCTGTTATTTGGTCTGGTCCAGCAGCTTTCCCCAGGTTGACTCTAAGTAGAGCTTTCCTCTCTTCAGAAGAGAACAGATATAGCACCCGGTCATTGGGGGAGGGGCAACTTTCCTTGCTCGTGTATCGTTCGGTTTTTCAAATCTCGACTAGAACTGATTCAGTGCATCAGGGAGGTAGCTATCACCATCACAGAAGAGAAGTGAGACATGAGTACTGCAACACCTTGCTACTACTTTTATGATTAATCTTGCTCTCAAACAATGTGTTACTTTATATTTAAAATGATGTCAATAAAGTAATATTGCTATATTGTGACTGCAGAACTGCGGATCTTATACAAGTAAACAAAACATGAGAAGCACATATTCCCCTGTGTTTTCAAAATAAGTTTAGTCTTCTGTCATGAGTTAAAATTACAGTGTATTCCAAAGCTGATGGTACAGCAGGTACAGCATGTTTAAGGAATTCCAGCAAGGAATTCCAGCCTCAGGTATAGCTTCATTTTTTGTTTTGTTTTAAATCCAAATAGTAGCCTGTGTTGGGGAAGGCCACAACATGTATTAAACATAACCTCACATGGGCACCAACTATGTTGAACAAACTTAATTTTACTCCACACCACTGGTGAGTTTGAGGTGAACACACAGTAGGCCTCACAGTTAGACACCAATTATGTTGGGACCAAGGAGGGTCAATTTGGTTATTAGCTAAATAATTTTCATGATTATCAGAGATAATCAACAATCACAAATGAGGAACAAGTACCTGGTTTGGTTCAGTTTGCTCATCCTTGGTGTGTCATCAGCTGATTGTACAGTGATCAGCGTTCAGAAAAGGGGAACAACAGTCTGTTCACTCGTCTGATGGGTTGAAGACTGTGGCCTAGTCTTAGGGAGATGATGAAAGTTTGAAGGTTTTGTTGGTTGTTCCCTTTTGTTTGTCATGTCTGAGAAAGCCTGGTATGGCTCTCTACTCCGACAGGCACCGGGGAATGAGCACTGACGAAAAATTCAAAGTAGCAGGATTGCTCCCTTCTGGTAGCCAAGTCTAAAGAAAACCTTGCGTGGCTCTCTCCAAGATTGGCATCGGGGAAAAGGCAAAGAATGTAGGGTGCAGGGCTTCTTTTATCAGGTGCGTGATGTGGACAGGACCCCTGGTGGGGCAACTGATGCTGACCACAGGTCATGCAGAGGTTGCATTTCAACACAGGGCTGACCCAGGAAGTTGTGGGGGTTCTGGTTTGGTTTGATTACCCATTTTACTCAACTCTATCTCTGGCTTTGTAGAAGAAATGAAGGTCTCATCTTTGTTCTTTCAAAACACATGGTTTGAGATCCCAACATCTGATAATATTGGTTTTATAACTTAAATGAGATTTGTATGTGTTATGCAACCTGCTTATCGCTGAAACTTTAGCTTTTTTCTCTCCTTGTGTGTGCATATATTATATTATATTATATTATATTATATTATATTATATTATATTATATTATATTATATTATATTATATTATATTACTTAATCTACTTGTATAATTATGCTAAAAACCAGTTAAACAGTGCTTTAGCTCTCTCTCTCTATCGCTGTCATTTTGTTGATGTGTTGTGTACACGTGGCATCCATTGCACTTCTGTCCATCCCTGGGAGTGGGATCACTCACTCTCCTGGAGGTTTCTGTGTTTTTTCCCCTGTTAAAAGGGGTTGTTTTGGCAGTTTTTCCTCACTTTTGCTGAGGGTGTAGGTCAGAGGATGTCGCCCTATGAGGCAAATTGCAGTTTGTGAATATGGGCTATACAAATAAAATATGGGCTATACAAATAAAATTTGATTGATTGATTGATTGATTGATTGATTGGTTGATTGATTGATTGATTGATTGATTGATTGATTGATTGATTGATTGATTGATTGATTGATTGATTGATTGATTGATTGATTGATTGATTGATTGATTGATTGATTGATTGATTGATTGATTGATTGATTGATTGATTGATTGATTGATTGATTGATTGATTGATTGATTGATTGATTGATTGATTGATTGATTGATTGATTGATTGATTGATTGATTGATTGATTGATTGATTGATTGATTGATTGATTGATTGATTGATTGATTGATTGATTGATTGATTGATTGATTGATTGATTGATTGATTGATTGATTGATTGATTGATTGATTGATTGATTGATTGATTGATTGATTGATTGATTGATTGATTGATTGATTGATTGATTGATTGATTGATTGATTGATTGATTGATTGATTGATTGATTGATTGATTGATTGATTGATTGATTGATTGATTGATTGATTGATTGATTGATTGATTGATTGATTGATTGATTGATTGATTGATTGATTGATTGATTGATTGATTGATTGATTGATTGATTGATTGATTGATTGATTGATTGATTGATTGATTGATTGATTGATTGATTGATTGATTGATTGATTGATTGATTGATTGATTGATTGATTGATTGATTGATTGATTGATTGATTGATTGATTGATTGATTGATTGATTGATTGATTGATTGATTGATTGATTGATTGATTGATTGATTGATTGATTGATTGATTGATTGATTGATTGATTATTGGCATCGGGGGAAAAGGCAAAGAATGTAGGGTGCAGGGCTTCTTTTATCAGGTGCGTGATGTGGACAGGACCCCTGGTGGTGATTGAATGATTGATGTGTATATGTGTGTGTTGTTGTTGGGGGGTTGTACATGTGCATTGCCTTGTTTTGTGCCTTGTTCTTTAGTTGGAGAGACAGAAATAGAGACACTCAGAGAGACAAGAGATGACAGAATGTTTTCTTTGTTTGACTGCAGGTGAGACAGCAATCCTAATTAATTACCTTAGAAAAGTATGTATAAAAGACAATGTTTCATCTTGCTCAACTCTTGGAGGTCTTTGCATCAATAAAAAGAAATATTCATCAAATGAATCCCTGTTCAAGTAAAAGCTTTACGAAAAGAGAATGTTGCCTTGTGTTGCTAATTTATATCAAAATGAGTGCATAAACTGGGAGGCTGTAAAAAGTCCCAATGAGCCATCTGTGATAGTCTGGTGGTGGTTTGATGTATGGGCCTATCAATACAGCACAACTGCAGGCAGGGCTGTAATATCCAACTGTAATCCAGAGTCCACATGGCCACAAGAACCAACTGACTCTGACTGTGATTTCACAGATAGGAGAGCTATTTCATTGTAAGCACAGCAAGTGATGGACATAAAGCAACAGACGATATAGGCTGCTAGTGAGTGTTTTTCGTGAGTGAATCCTGGAGCTTTTATTCTCTGGTTGTCAACTGCTTTATAGCATATGTGTTAATGTTGAGATGGTGGCCGAGAAATATCACATAAAAGCTTAAGTGTCAATAAAAGTGTCAACACCACAACGGTAAGTTATCACAGTTTTGCCCATTTGAGAATTATTTTAGTAGCAGTTTATGTAGCTTACGATTTAAGATTTGCAAGCAGGTTTATTTTTATCCAAACCGAGACTTTATTTCAGTTTGTGTTGACCCCTATATACAAAACATTTGACATTAGTGAAACACGGTCTTTGGTGAACTTTGGTGTGTTTCATGTGCATCATTGCAAGTGAATTGTTCTGTTTGTATAATGTATGTTTCTGTACCTTAAAAAAAATGGTTAGGATTGTAAATGTCGTCACAAAGTTGTCATAAATCAATAAAGTAAAGTGAAATCCATAGCACTTCTGTCCATCCTGGGAGTGGGATTCCTCACATATGTCATAGGTTTCTGTGTTTTTTCCCCCTGTTAAAAGAGGGTTTTTATATTATATTATTCTACTTGTATAATTAATAAATATAAGTCATGTTGTTAATGTGTTGTGTACACGCGGCATTCATTGCACTTCTGTCCATCCCTGGGAGTGGGATCCCTCACATGAGTGTCTCCTGGAGGTTTCTGCGTTTTTTTCCTCTGTTAAAAGGTTTTTTTTTTGGCAGTTTTTCCTTGCCCTTGTTGAGGGTGTAGGTCAGAGGATGTCATACCCTGTACTCTTTGTTAAAGCCCTATGAGGCAAATTGCAGTTTGTGAATATGGGCTATACAAATAAAATTTGATTGACTGATGGATTGATTTCCTTGCACAGCACAGCAACATCTGGCACAGTGTACTTCAGAGAAGCAAGCATAGATGTCTGAAGTGGGAGCTAAGATGACGACTCAACCGTCTTTCAGATCATCTAGTCCTAAAGAAGCCCTGACTGCTTCACATGATGAGGGACACGCAGAGCAGAATAAGGGTAGGATAGTTATAGATAGATAGATAGATTTACTTTATTGATCCCAAACAGTAGGACAGAATGTGATGTGTTGTAATGTCTGATGTAAAATAATCCTATATATTTTAATGTAGTGAACATGGTGGAAATGCACCTCTGAAGTGTTTGTCAGCGGCCGTTAAAAAGGGAGAACAAAGAAGAAATCCGTAAAACAAGTGGGTCACCTCCTGTGCTAGTTTTACAAGCAGAAGAAAATAATACAAGAAGGCCCATGACAGAATGTTTGCATGAGATGGTGTTCCTATAGAGTGACACTGAACATAAATTGCCCAGAGCAGTTTTGAGAAGAAATAATTGGCATGGCAGCATCCCTTGAGTTAAACCTATTCACCTTTTGTAGTAACGGAAAACTGTAAAGTTACATGGGATATCATTGTTCACCCAGAAGTTACCCTGATAATCCAGTAAACTCGTGTCAGAGCACTGACCTCTGCTGTTTTCTGGAAGCACAGACAGAAGCGGAAACTCCACGGAAATGTTTGCTGCTATTGAGATTTGCTCCCATTTCTCCAGTCACAAGGAAAAAAAAGATGAGAGAAATGTGTTAGATATACCTTAAAACATCAACTTGATCTGTGCATACTGCTGCAAATATTACGGATACACATACACACACACAGACACACACACAGCTCCTCCTACTCATCATAACACAGATGGCTATGGGAGTACTTAATTCTTTCTCTGTTGACTCAGTTTGCGTTGCCAGTCCCTGTTGTAATGTGTGATCCAATAGCAAACCTACAGGAGGCGGAGGGTGAGCAAGGTTGACACACTTTGAAGAGAGTGAGTAGGAGAGAGAAAGTTGGGGATCTGACAACAAGGGGGAGTGTAATGAAGGTCATCTTCATTACTTACCTTTTTAGACAAGCTTATCACAATGAGTGAGCATAATGTTAAAATGAGGCACAAACCATAGAAATTAATGTTTTATTGATACTGTGAATTACAAATGGTGTTTGCAACACACTACATTTATTTCCCTATATAGGGAGTAGGGAGTAGGGATTAGGGGGCCCCTAGGGGGCCCCTACTCCCTATATAGGGAAATAAATGTAGTGCGCTTTGTAGTGAGCTCAACAGAAAAATCACACTTTCGGACACTACTCTCGGCGCCGGTAATTACGTCATCGCTGTCGCACAATTAAAACGTACCACATTATTGTCGTCTCACAAAATACTTGTTTGTTTACCACTGCATTTTTATTAAATTAGAGGCTTTTGATTACTTTCCTGTACTTTTTATTTTCGTATTTTGTTATATTTTATAATATTTATGTATATTTCCCTATATATTTCCGATGACGTAATTACCGGCGCCAAGAGTAGTGTCCGAAAGTGTCCGAAAGATTTTTCTGTTGAGCTCACTATATAGTGCACTACATTTATATCCCCTATGTAGGGTGCACGGAGTAGGGGTTAGGGGGCGATTTCGGACACAGCCCTTGTGTCTCCTCTCCAGGGTGTTCAGGTGAAAAGAGTCCCCATTTCCTGGTTGGGCTTTACACAACCTCTGCCTCAAGCCTTACAGGGAGTCTCAGAATTTTTGAGATTTTTTGTAAATGTAGAAGTAGTAAATGTGGTAAAGCCAGCTCTTGTCTTCCTCTGTCAAATCTGTGAGTGGTACGTGCAACACCATCCACTCTTCGCAACAGACCTCAGATGCTGTTGTGAAGAGTGAAGGAGTCAAACCCCTGTAATATAAGTATTATTTTGTTTATTTATTTAGTTTTTCCTCTGTTCGTTATAAGTTTCATTTCTTGCCTTTGAATATTAACTGTGTCCGAATTCTGGGCCCCCCTCCTTCTGTGTTTGAAGACTTATTTATTCACATCAGTGCCCCTCCAAATGCAAACAAGAAATGTGTCCTTCCATCCCGACGACTCTAATTCCAACAGGTGAGTACTTTACGACTTGATTCATTGAGCAACATTTAAAAATATTTACATTATCTGACTGTGATTAGACAAAAGCTGTGAAGCTGTCGGCACCGTCTTTGTCTGCTACACAGAAGGTCACCTCCAAAGGACGCAGTTCCTGAACTGAGACACAGCTATGGACAACAAGCAGATCCATTCCATTTAATAAATCCAATTAATAAAAATGTCTCATTTGGGGGGTTATTTTGTTGTATATTTAGTATTTAACCATCAAATTGTCTGCATTTAATTCTCAATGGAAGCAAGTGCATATAATTTAAACATTGCTAATTTATTCAGAGACTCAGAGGAATCACTTAACGTCCTTTGGGACCTTTGTTAAAGACCCCTTCAATTTCATGGGCCTGCCTCTGGGAACCATAGCAAAAGAAGCAAAGGGTTAACCAGCTGCTATCAAAACTTTCTCAATGATTAATTCTGTAAGTCCAATCTCTCAAGCCAGTTCCCCTAACATGATGCAAGCCTTGCCCATTTCCACTTTTCTTTGCATCTTCCTTCCTTTCCTCCCTCCGCTGTTCCGTCACTTTTTTCTTCCCTTTTCTTTAAGATGTTTGCAAGATGAAAGGCTGTGCCCCTCGCCCTCACCTTATCACTGTCTTTAGAGCTTGCAAAACTTTGGTGGCACCTGAGGAGAGAGGACAAAAGGAGCAAGAGAGAAAGAGAAGAGAAATAGCATGTGGGATTATAGTTCTGAGGACAAACCTGACTATTCACACTTGGCATTAGGAAGACAGCCTGGGTACAAGACGGATATTTTTTTATTCCCTTCAATTTAACTTTAATTACTCAAATCTCAGCGAGGGCACACAAGAAAAGCCCAAGCATTTGTGTCTAGGAGATTAGCAGACTGCCCTGCCAAGTCTTTGCCAGCGCTGCATCGTTAGATAGAATTCAAATTCAAATCCAGGCTAAAGACAGTGCAGCTGTCGCCCCCCTGGCCTGAAAACCCCCTGGATCAGGAACGAGCTGTCCTCCCTCCTCCTGTCTTTCCTCAGGAGAAACCTAATCCTGCCTCCCTCTCTTCCTTTTTTTTTCATTGCCGTGTCTCTCTCCTCGCTGATGGATGTGACAGCTAAAATGAAGCTGTTAAAGCCTCTGAAATAATAAGTCATTAAAAAAAATACTTTTGCTTTTTTATGCGCTCTCTTTCCTCAGGCTGGGAGCAGAGACTGGCATTTGTCAGGGCTAACATGTCTTCCATAACTCCCTGAATCATCATTTTGATGTGTGGTAACAAAAGGGATTTATTCACGGACAAATCAGGCTAAACAAACATTTCCACTTCCACAAGGGAACATTTGCTGGGCTTTCCTCTCCTCGGGAAGTTCGATGACATACTTACATATCTGCTTCTCTGGGCTTAATTTTGTCAACAAAGAACTCCTTCTCCTCCCTGCCTCCTTCACTTCTTCTGGTATCTGAAACCTCTTGCAAAAATGGCTCAACAGGAACGCCATGCTGAAATCCCCACTAGTTGTTCACTTTTCACCCACAATTGACTTTGTGAACACCTGCAATGTCTTTGATAAGTAGCTCATTTTATCTCCTTTGGAAGCACAGACCCCCATTATCGCAGGTTTGGGGCAGATACCCCGTTATGCTACAGGCCATAAAAAATAATCCATGCTGCCGCTCTGCTGAAATCCTAGTAAAGTGATCCTAAATTGACAAAAACCCTTGGATCTTCTGGAGTAGGTTAAGCCTCATCTATTAGTGCCACGGTAGCTTGTGATGAAAGTTCATCAGCCTTGTGCAACTCGCAGTAACGCTGTTCTTTTGGTTATCGTCCTCTTTTTAATCTGGACAGATTTAGCAATGCAAGGGGTAAGAGTTCATCATCCTTCTCCCTTCAAAATCTTTAGGCGATTTCTTCATAAAATCTTGTTATTGTCTGCGAAAACACTGTCACAAGCCATAATATCAGAGCAGGCAGTATTAAGACTTGCCATGCTGAAGGAAAAACTGGCCGAGGAATGAGCCCCCATACACATTCATTCATCAATTACTGTTTAGGAGCATGTAGGTGAGCTGGAAGGTGAGAAGATGAGCGTCTTCTGCACAACCTTTGAGGAAATTATGAAAAATTCCACAGTGGAAAACAGGGACGAAAAGGCAAAAAAGACTAGACCTCCTGTAGTTTACTTGCTGCCTTCCTGACTGAGTTCTAACAAGCCGCAAGGGCCAAGATAATAAACCCATTCCCTCTGCCTTCCATTTCCCCATTCTTACTTCCCATCATCTCTACTCATACCCCTCCCTCATCACCCTGTATTCTCCCTCCCGGTCTCCTCAGGCTTATGGGAGGGAATACTGATTAATATCTGCCTAACTTCTCACCTAATTCATTATAGAGTAGCAGTTAATTTGATTTGATATTATTTTAATTTTATTTTATAATACTGTATATTAGATTGTTTCAGGCTATCAAAATTTTCTAATTATTATAGTTACTCAAGCAAGTCTTGCTTCTTTCTTCCTCTGTGGCAAACAGCAGTGGGTCTGGCAGTGAATACACTGGCTGCTACAACTCCATTCCTCCAACTGAAGGGAAACATCAGTGTATGTGTATGCATAATTACTTGCCAAATATTATTAGTGTTATTGAGCCACAGTATCACAATAAATAGGACTTGTTAAGAAAGGTGCCTTAAATATGTTTGATTGAGCCATAGTGAGGAGGAATAAATCAAATAAATCAAGCGGGAACTGATTTATTTCTGTGTAAATGATTGTACACTAATATTTTGGCTGTATGGTAATTAGTAACACCTATTATTATATTGTTATATGTTATTACAATATTATTATATTGTACTCACAGCATCTATAACACGTATGTTCATCCTGGGAATTGCAATTAGCCTCTTTAACAAAGAGTACAGGGTGGGACATCCTCTGACCTACACCCTCAGCAAGGGTGAGGAAAAACTGGTCTGATATCCATAATCATTTCACACCCATTCATCACACTGGTCTGTTTGGTCTCCTCATTTAAACATATAGTTGTGCAAACTGGAGCAGACAGAAATATTTTTACTTCATTTTATAATTGGATCTGGGGTTTTAAATCTGACAATCTCTAACAAGGCTGACCTACACAGTACATTTTTCATTTGTGTTTTACATGCATATGGCGTTTCTCTCCCTCCCCTACCTCAGTATGTGTTTACTGTCATGCAAGAACAAATAGAAATGCATGTGTGCCTTAATTCCTACCCACCTGTTTAACCCAGACACGATTTAGGAAAGCGGACACTCTCATTGTATCTTGATCTGCTGCTACAAAGTGCATTTTTTTTGTTTTCTTGAACGTTATTTTCATCTACAGTTAATGGTTGCAAGTTCCCAAAGCTGCCCCCATCATGGGAATTACCTCCACATCAGTAATTACAGGTCAACTACACCCAGCTGTAACAGTGGAGCCAAGCTGAAACTGATGGCTTTTTATTTGACCACAGCTCTGCTGTCTGTGCCGAGGGGTGCCCCAGGGCACTCACTTCAGGACCAGCATGGTTTCAAGTGTTCCATCTTTTTGAAGCTCATAACTCAGTTTTGTCATGCTTTTGGCACAGTCCTAAAGACATACTGAACTTTTGGCAATGTATTCAACTCTCGTGCCTTGAGTTCTTTTTTTTCTCAGTAACAGGACAAAAGAGTTCAGTTTCTTAATAACCCGCATTTTTTTAATCTCTTATTGCATTCACATAACCACCCCTCTGCAGCCACAGCGTTATCATGATTTATAGAAGAGTCAATTTTTTTTTCAGTTCCAAGATGCTCAAATCAAAGTACCATTGAAGTGCTTTATCTTGGTTTATTGGAAGTCACCACACACTCCCATCTTGGTCAGTTAAATGTATTTAAGTGTTCATTTTGATAAAAACAGTCACTGTCTGAGCCACAGATTTTATTGTTTTCTGTGTCAGTGATGAATCTCTCTTTCTTGATAGTTACTTGCAGGGAGAAGAAAAATGCAGGCTTGGGTGCACTGTTATTTCCTTAAGAGAAAAGAAAAGGCAAGAAAAGTACACCATCATCAGCACATTTACCATTATAACATGACTTTTATTATTATTTCAATCATCCCTATTGCGAGGTATTTGCCCACAAGCCTGGAATATTCCCATCACCTTGCTACTCCCATCTCTCCTCCACTGGCTGTGAGGATGCGAAGAGTGAACGTTGGAAAACTTGTCTTGCAGATCTGAAGCACATTATAAAACTCAAGGCCTGTTTGTATTGGCTCTTATTACCTGCATGCGTCTGTTGCGCATTTTAGAATAACACACAAGTTCTGTTTTTTTTCCTTATTCTCCTTGTAAACCTAACTCAGCTATTTCAATGAGCTTCCATGTTGTCTGACACTCAAAGGATGGGAGAAAACACACAATACACAGAAAACACTAAACCCCACCTTTGTCTAAATCCAGAAGAAATACTGTCTGTCAGGCAGACACAAAAGCCTTTAAGATGCACCCAGCTGTTTCGATGATTCTCAGAGAAAACATCTGCATGGCTGGAAGACGTCCCATGATTTATGCTGGAAGGATACACCATAATAGAACAATGACCAGCATCCTTCTATGGAACAAAGAATGAAAGCTGGAAATCTGCTCAAAGACAAGATGCTTTCACTGTCATTGCAGGTAATACTAATGGAAAGAGGCCAAAATTTGAGTTGTTTGCAGGTCATCAGTAGCAAATAAACATCACATTAAATATATACTTAAGTATGAATGATGTAACAAACAGACAGTGGATTTGTTGGTGTCTATTTTTTGTTTTCAGTGTAAAATGTGTAACACATGTATTCAACACGGACACACAAACACACAGGGCAGTGCAGCTGCTGTTTCTAAATTCAGCACACTTCTTTGGTAACTTTTGGGTTTAACCTCCATCTGACTTCGCCACACGTTTTTTCAACTGATCTCTACTGAGGCAAACAGGGGCATTGTGTGTGCTTCTGCGTCTTTAAACCTCCCCTTAAATGTTCTGGTAGATTGAAAGTGTCCTGCATATTATTCAAATGACACGCTGCCTCACTGGGTGCTTCTTTTCTATATTCGTCAACCCCTCCCACCAAAACATCCCTCACATTATTTCTGAAGACAACTGCAGGCTAGAGGATAAGAATCCTGGTTGCAGTGCTTGTCGGCACCTCCTCTGCTGCCCTGATTTGAATAAAGAGCTTTGAAATTAAGTGGACAGGCCTCATCAGAAAAGCAGTGGTGTGTCTTTAAGAAAGCCACTGTGCCTGGGTAAATTATTTTGATTGACGGTACCAGGCAATTTTTTGCGAGCTGGTTGATTTAATTGTAAGTGCTATGGGGCATCTTCAGGGGCCAGGTACCGGCGCTCTTCACTGCTGCCTGTTTGATCCCCTCTACCCATCTCCCAGTGGTTCCAGCCACCTGGGCACCAAAGGCCAGAGGGTAGATGAACAAAGGCAACTCTGTGTCTGTGAGCTTCTCTCCCCTTCACCTTCTCTGAAAAAAAAGATGTGGAGTGGGCAGCCAAAAAATGAAAATGGATTTTCAAGCTCATTTGATGCTGATTTTTTAATGTCAGGAGTGGTATATTCATTGATAAAGAGAAAGGGGAGAGGAGGGAGATTGCCAAGAGAGGGGGGGAGAGAGAAAGAGGGAACCTTCTGACAGTGGAGAGATGTGAACTGGCTTTCAAATGGTAGGGAGGGGGCTTAATGAGGAAAGATTCCTAGTCAACAGACGGGCCCTGTCAAAAAGAAGATGCCAATACTCACTCACAAAAACCAAGCCAAGACCCAGACAGTGAGTGCACACACATACACACACACACCTCCAGAACCAACAGTTTCTCTAAAACCCTTCGACCAAATCCCAGCACCGACCTGTACAACATACACTACAATCTCCAGCATTATTTCTCTCAGCAGAATAAGCCAGCTGAAGAACCAGCTGTTCTTATCAGTCCCAGTCTCAGTAGGCACTGAACAAACTAGCTATGACATGGTTCCAGGGCCCAAATGCCTCAAGTCACAAACACACTGAATTTGCCCTGTCATCCTAATGACATTTACCTATGTAGATCCATATAGACAGCAGCAGCCTTGTTGCAACCATCCTCTATGCTGATAACACAATTTCTTTATTTGGATCAGTGCCTTTTAATGTATTTTTTTGTGTGCTCATGAAGAGACGTCAACTGTGGCCGTTGAAGAACAGCTGTCCAGAACAATAGGAGAGTGCTTTTACTCACTTCCTTTTGCAGGTTGTAGACGCCCATCGATGGCTGAAGCTGTTTTTATGATATAATGAAGAATATGTTTATACCGAGGGGAAAGCTACCAGATGCTGCAGCTTACACAACAAACTTGAACTACATTTCCTGTAGCTTAGTCACTGATCATGTCATTACAACATGGCGCTAGGGGACGGAGCTGAGATACGGCAAAAGAAACGAACACGGAAGTCTCTGGGCTCTTCCGTGACCACTTTGTGTCAGGGAAGACCACAGTGCACTGTGAAGCGATTGGATTATTGTATCTCTGTATTGCTAACTTCACAGAAATATATAGACATAAACGTGTCTGCACTCGACTTTCGAGGTCCGTCCCCTTTTTATTCTGAAATCCTCCCAGCAGCTGCCGCCGTCACTGGGCTCCACCATAAAAGAACCCGACCAGGCTGATAGCCGCCGGCCACCGCCGCCCTAACAAAAACATTTTCCCCCTTTTTCTTCACATTACACACAGCGACAGTATCCCATACAAAGCACATGTAAAAAATACGCCATAATTTTAGTTCTACTCTGTCTATCGACAAAGTGTATATACGTGTATGTAGACTGACTTCCGCACTAGCAACACGTGATCAACCGAAGATTCTGCAGCGCTCCGTTTGGCGTCTGTTTCATCCTAAAGACTCAAACTGTGTTTTCTTTCCAAACCGGTGCGTAAACTGCATCCACGGGGACGAGGTTTTTAAAATCTCTCTGTGTAAATATCTCATGTTACTACGTGGACACCTGCGGCTTATAGACAGGTGCGGCCTATATATGTACAAATCTTGTTTTCTTCTTAAAATTTGCGGGTGCGGCTTATATACAGGTGCACCTAATAGTCCGGAATTTACGGTATACTCTAAACGTTAAATCGACATGTTAAATCAAAATATTAAATCAAAATCTAAACATAAATGTTAAATCTACATGTTAAATGTAAATCTAAATGTTAATTGTAAATATTTAGGGTGAAACTAAATATTTAGCTAATACGCAAATTCAACGGAAGTAAATATTAAAATAAAAGCCAGAGGGGGTCAGAACCAATTTATCTGGGGACATGGTCTCTTGGACACATTGTACATTATCGTGATAATAACGATCTAAAATAACAAACACGTTTGGAGAAACTTTATTTGATGTGTACCTTGACCTTTTAGTACACGTGACAGCCAGCCACTGGGGGCTCACTAAGCTGTCATGTCAGCTTCCATAAAGGCCAGCAAGTTCCTATCTCTGCTCCAACCTAGTACGCGCTCTGCTGTTGGCCATACTCGTTCCAGGGCGTCGGGGTTAGCAGAAAACAGAGGCCGTGCCGTTTTGGCAGAAATACAACAT
This sequence comes from Trinectes maculatus, assembly GCA_016785345.1. Classification (NCBI taxonomy): domain Eukaryota; kingdom Metazoa; phylum Chordata; class Actinopteri; order Pleuronectiformes; family Achiridae; genus Trinectes; species Trinectes maculatus. The sequence continues at coordinate 58,238 of JAFBJQ010002590.1, forward strand.
TTCACTACAGCTACAGCAACCGCCACCGTGGCCACGTCGGTAAATGTGTTTTCCAAAGCCCTATGAGGCAAATTGCAATTTGTGAATATGGGCTATACAAATAAAATTTGATTGATTGATTGAAATCACGTAGCATTAGGTTCTTATAAAGGCTAACTAACTAGGCCACTAAATTAGCTAACAGTAGCCCAGTAGAGATTTGCTACTAGCATCAATGCACTTCATGCATAAAACATGTGTTTCCTTTATGACTGTTGGGTATATAAACATAAAAGTCACACAGGTAAAAGAAATGATGCCATGGAACAAACTGATGTTTGATTGATAAACGATGGAAGACTCAGTATGAACGATGAACAGATGAACATTAAATTTGCCTCAGAGTTCATGAATTCAAATCATTAGATTCATTTTAGACCATCCGCTGTTGAAAGAATGAGTAATGCTGATGGAGGGCAGAGGCAGTCACAATGATCAAGACATTTAATTTAATGTGAATAAGGTACCACAGTGCATAAAAAAGCATAAAAAGGATACACAACACCAACATGCGATAAAATAATAACATCTATGGTATTTTGTTTATATTTTAAAACTCAGGGCTCCAGAACCAGCATTACTGCACCTTCCCCGCAGAAGACTTCACCCCACTGACCTGTCAGTAAGTATTCATTAATATTCTCATTTACCTCTCAGTTGATCCTATCCTTTGATTGTCCATTTTATTTAATTAAATATTCCTTAAATTAACACACAGTACAATCTGTAATTCTCTTCTATCTCAGAAAGATAATGAGTAGATGTGAATGCTTGTGTCTATAATTCTCTCTTGAATAACCCATCTTTGTTACTGAAACATGCCATATTGTCATATTTCATATTCTTTGCTGTTTTCTAGAATGACTACCAGGAAGGAAGACGTCAGATTTCCAAAGAGAAGCTTGATGACCTATATTAAAAGAGACAATGACAAAGATAAACAGACCTGCGCGTCAGGGATCCATTCCCCCGTCGGGAATTATTTTCCAACAATCACTGTCTCATTATACATTATCCCTTACAAAGAAGTAGAAAAGGCAACATACATAGTTTTGCTTCTAAATCATTGAATGTTGCCCATAACTGACATGGTGTATTGTAATATAAACTGTTTACCTCTACAGGAGGTAAACTTTGGTTTCATTAGTCTTTTGCATCCCTTGATTGTACTCAAATACTCAAATGGGAATGACTGGTCCATAGACAATGCAAACGTTTTTCTGTCATTTCTTCTCTAAGTTGCACTTCAGACCAGTCAGAGGTAAAAGGCATCTTCCCAATAAGACCATCTCTTGTCAATTTTGCTCTTGAGTATTCCCTGGGAATGCAGAATGTTGATGCTGAAGAAAAAGACAAGCACACAGCATCTCTTGTATAGTGTTTGCAGGCCTTGTTTTTTCTCACAAATATATAAAAAGAAAAATATATTAATGAATACTTACTGACAAGACAGGTCAGTGGGGAGTTTTAAAATAATAACAAAATACCATAGATGTTATTATCCTGTCACTTGTTGGTGTTGTGTATGCTTTTTATGCTTTCTTATGCACTGTGGTACCTTTTTCACGTTAAATTAAATGTCTTTATCATTGTGACTGCCTCTGCCCTCCATCAGCATGACTCATTACTGTTTTCTTTCCATGTTTATCAATCAAAAAGCACATGGCTAATTATTATGCAGAATGACATAATCGGAGCTGCTAGAATTCTGGTATTTAATCACAGCACTGATATACAGATGATAGTGAGAGCTTAATACCGTGGATTGGTCATAAAACTAGCCTTAGGTGTTATCACTGTTTGTAGGACTGCAGACCTTTAAGATATTAAACATTATGGCTAACTGTCCAATTTCTAAACAAGTAGCCTCTGTTGCATACAAAGCTAAATTATATAGTTTATGCTTTGCTGCTGAGATCATCATCATGTAATCTTGAACTCACATTTGCACACCTTGCTTTTCAGCTCATCAGTTTGTTCCACTGCATCACTTCTTCTACCGGTGTGACTTTTATGTTTATATGGCCAGCAGTCGTAAAGGAAACACATGTGCTAGACATGAAGTGCAATGATGCTAGTAGCAAATCTCTACTGGGCTTACATTAGCTCATTTAGTAGCCTTGTTAGCCTTGATAAGAAACTGATGCTACGTGATTTGGAAAATACACTTACTGAGTGGTCGCAGTCATTGTCACTGTAGTGAAATTGTGTGTTGCTACCAAAACGGCTCTGCCTCTGTTTTCTGCTAACGCGACTCACCGGAACTAGCATGGCTGACAGTAGAGAGCCGTACCAGGTGGGAGCGCAGATAGGTTGGCCTACATCTATGTTGGCCTATATGGAAGTGGACGTGACAGCTCAGTGAGCCCCCCAGTGGCTGGCTGTAGTACAGGTCATAAGTTCCGCACTTTTCAGAGAAGTGACACTAAGAACTCAAAGTACATGTCAAGTAAAGTTTCTCCAAACGTGTTTGTTATTTTAGTTATTATCACAATAATGTATGTCCAAGAGTTTATTTCAGCAGATAAGCTGGTCCTGACCTCCTTGAACTTTTAGTTTGGTGCTTACTTGAATTTGCATATTAGTTAATATTTTGTTTCACCCAAAATATTTAGATTTCCTGTTCTTCCTTTGTGGATGATCTTTCTTTGAGCACAATAACTCTGTTTCTTGGCCTTAAAGGTCCAGCTAAAAAACGAACCTTGTTAACTGTGTTGGAGCAAATTTACAGTCCACAGCCGTTCTTCACAACTACACAATATGACCACTTTTTTATGAAACAGTATTAATTGATATTACCATCCTGATTAGATCAAAGGTTTTGTCAACCTCATTAACTTTTTCCTTTGCCAGTTCCTCCAGGGTTTCCATTGTTGCACATAACCTTGCAGTTTGTGTTAGCTTTAAATGGAGGCAACCTAGTAACAGTCATTTTTAATATTGTACAATGATCCATTTAACATGGTTATGCAGAGGGCAACCTGGGCAGCTTCCAAGATCAATAGGTAATTGCCCAAGGATTACCACTACCATCATATACTTCTAGTCAGAAAGGTCAGCTTTCCTCTAAAGACAAGTAATATAAACTATTATCACTTTCCTTGGGCCATATTGACACTGAAAAGATGATCAAGCACAAAACAGTTAATTTTTTTTTTTCTTTTTTTTTTCTTTCAAAACTTTATTTATTGAGTTTTTCCTTTTCTCAACAAACAATGCACAATGAACACAACAGGCATGCAGACATAAATCCCCTTCCCTCCCCTTCATAACAAACAGTCCTCTCGGAGTAAAACAAATGACTGAATCAGTAAAAAGAAAATAAATAATGTATTAAATAATAATACGAATGATAAGAATTGAAAAAAAAAAAAAAAAAATTACAGAGTTACAAAACATAGTCACCATCCTATTTCACTCTCCCATTTCATAGCCATCATGTTCTAGCTGTGGTACAAGATTCTGCTTATCTGTTCCCAGGCATTTGTATATTCATATCATTCATAAAAGTAAGAAAAGGCGTCCATAACTTATAAAAATCCTCAACTTTCCCTCTTACGATGTAGGTCAATTTTTCTAGTGCCAGACTGCAAGACATCTCCTTAACCCACTGTCTAGATTTAGGTCTTTGTGTATCCTTCCAGGTTAAAGCTATTACACGTTTAGCTTGCATCAAACAGAAAGTGAGTAGTTTGCGTTTCTTTGTATTTACAGGAAAATCTTCAGGGTATATATGTAATAAACACATTTTGGCTTCAATGGCGAGTCTCAGTAGAGTTTTAAGTATTTTTCAGAAAGTTAGCGACGAGCCGAGGTGCTGCGACTTGTCAGCTGTGCTCCATAACCGGAAGTCAAACAGTTAATTTTTAATGAAATTTCACTCCAGCTTTAATGTAATGGGTTAAATATGTTCACCTGCCTGTTCTGCTGCCAGATGGAATTGATCATATTTTCAAGTCAACCAATAACCAGCTCTGATTAACATTTGTGCCAGTAGGACTATACATTTTAAACATGTGTTTTTTGTGAATGTGGGTTTTACATTATTCCTTTCCTTTTTTTTGTTTTTTTTCCCCAGTTTTTTTCCCCAGTGTGCATATGCATGTCCTGTACTGGGCTCGATTCACTTATTGTTCTGCCCTAATTAGAACAGTGAGGAGTTTAGGACAGTAGTATAGATGGAATGTGTTTTCTAACCTCCCTATGCGCAGATCTCCAGCTGAGGGCAGTGGGGCAAGAAATAAATAAATGTAAAAAAGCAATCAACAGTTCCCCCTCCACCTTTACCCATCCCACCATCACACCCTGAGTTGATTTGCATCTGATCCCCATATCATGTTTTATTTATCAGTAATCACAACCAATCAGGAAAGAAATTAATCAATGAACGCATAAGGCAGGAGAGATACATGCCATCTGGGGGTTTGCTGATCCCTCCACACAGCCACATTCAAGGTCCAACATATGTATACACACACACACACACACACACACATAAGCATAGAGCCTAAGTGCAGACATGCAGTGAGAAAAACACACAACTCAACAATAATGTAAACCAACATCTCTCTCTCTGTGTTTCTCTCTCTCTCTCACACACACACACACACAGAGAGAGAGAGAGAGAGAGAGAGAGACAAGTCCCCTTTCTGCTTGCTTGTCATAGGCCCAAAATAGGTGACTGATATTTTTCACTCCCCCTACCAATGAGCTCCACGCAAGTCCATATGGCCCAGATCAAAGGTGTTGCTGGGTGCATGCTTCTGCTTTATTGCCAGCCACTGCTGTTAATTAGGAAACAAGATCACAGGCAGTATTAAAATCCAATTAAATTGATATGAACAGATTGCCAAGTGATGTTCGCTAATGTATAATTGAGCACCATGCAAATTTCTCTGGCTGCCTTTTGTTTTGCTGTGTCTCTGCCTCTATCTCCCTGGCCCACAATGAGCATCCACGCTTGAAACTTTTCCTCTTTCTGTCGTCACTGGCTGAGAGATAAACAAATTAATGCCCGGAGATGGGAGTATTGCTGACATCGGTTTATGTGATATACTTCCATCCATCATACATCGGAAGGTGTTAAAGAATTGGTCGTAGACCAGCAAAGCTTGTGGATGCTCTCAGGGGCATGAATTCAGCATTTGTGGACATATATATATTTGAAGGTTATCTTGTATTGGAATATAAAATACATCAAAATTGTACATTTAGGAGATTTATTTTCACAACAAAAGTCTCAGCTGACTTTGACTTGGCTTTGAATTGTAACAAATACTGATCATAACTTGATCAAATAATAAAAAAATAACTTGATCAAATACTGATCAAACTCTACACTATATACAGTAGAATTTAGCATTTAGGAGACCTTCAAAAGAAGCACAGGACTGACATATAACACACAAAGTAAGCAGGAGTGCTACAGAAGAGAAAGTGGTTTATTAAAGACCATCTAACTTTAACAGTGATCTCTTCAACCTCCTATAATGTAGCAGGTCAAACAGATTATTGGATTGAACACATTTTGAATTAAGGATTTAAAATATGGATTATAAAACTTCAACCATTACAGGATTTAATATTTGACATATGCATACATGAAGATGTGATTGGTCAGATGAGCAAAAAGAGGATTTCAGGATTTCCTGAATTACTTCTTTTGATCTTTTAGAAAATTGTTTTGTAAATGATGTCTTTCCTGTTTTATGGTCCTTGCCGCAATCCAGGCTTTTTAAAGAGGGACTAAGGGCTTCCAGGTTAAGAGGATTGAGTTCAGAGACATCTTGCTATCACGGAATGATCATAGGGGAATTCGCTGGACTTTATGTCCTTCTACAGTATCAGAGTGGATTTCTGAAGTCTCCTGAAGTCCACAGTAGTTATGGGGGGTGCTACATATTCCAGCTGCAAGGGAGCACGTATCTTACTTGATGATACTGAGATAACTCTGGATGGCCTCCCACAGCTCGTGTCATTTAATAGTTTATATAGTATTGTATGTGTCCAACACATTGGTTATGAGGATCATTAGGGAATTTCACAGGTTTGTGATTTAATTTAATAATAAATTGGTTAGATTTCCTCAAACAGGCCTGCATGTCTGTTTGAAGGCCCTTGACACATAAACCTGGCCTTGCAAACAAGCCCAGTGATTACAGAGTCAGGGAAGTATGGCATTCTGAGTGCAGCCAATTATGACCCCACATCATCAGGGATTAAATACCACTCACTCGAACAGATGAATGAGCCTAATCACATATATTGTCGACATATCATCTCACATACAAAATGAAAAAAGTAAAATACTTTGAGGTAAATAAAAAAAACAGCAATCTCGCTATCAGATGCCTCCATTGCCACAGAATCGACAACCGGCCAAGTCATAACATACAGGCAATCTCAGGATGTCGCCAAGTCAGGCCAAGCATGCAATGAAGAGAAAATGAGGAATGAGAAGAGAGGGAGTGATAAAGAGATGGATGAGGAGAAGTGGGTGCAGCTGGTGCCCTTTGTCTCTTTGGTGATCGGCCCTCAGAGCATCGGATCCACTGGGAGGGCAGAGAAAGCTTCAGTAATGACATGCTAATTTGACTGTCAGGAAAGAGAAGTAGAGAGATCGGAAATTGTGCCAATTCTCTGCCGTAAATGGGCAACATTGCTAAAAGGAGGGGAAATACTCCCCGTCTGTTATATATGAAAAGTGATAAAAGCCTTGATAAGTCCCAATAAAAAGGGATTTAGAGATATGAAGCAAGCAGATAATAGTGAAATGGTGGAGTAGGGTTGCAGGTGGGGGAGGATGGATAAAGGTGCAATTTTGGCAGGGAAGAGTGTACAAGACCCACTGGGAAATCTGCGAATGAGTTTGGATGGTGTTTGGCTTTGCATCCCAGTTTGACAATGTTTCATACTCCCTTATGAAGCAAACCAAAATTAATGATGACCAAAGTGACAATCACCTCCCTCACTAAGGTATAGCCTCAGAAACCCAAATGTCCTGAATAAAACTAATTAAAATATAAAGCATATAATATTGGAATTCAATGAATTGTGCAAAGAATTATAAGTATAGATGCTACGTGTCTTTTTACCATCAGCAAATTAATACTACACTGTTTCTAAGATGCTTTCCCCTGCTTTGAACAGGGGAAAACACAGCACCTTCAGGGAGAGTCACAGTGAGGGATCCCAACAATAATAATATAATGAGGAAATATAATATAATGAAAATTAATTGATTGATTGGTTGGCAAAACACTCCCATCCAACATACTCTGTGTGTGTGTGTGTGTGTGTGTGTGTGTGTGTGTGTGTGTGTGTGTGTGTGTGTGTGTGTGTGTGTGTGTTGTCTAGGTCTGTATAATAAGCATTATAGAATCCAACTGGAATAAAAGAACAAAAAAGGAACATGAGAAAGAAAACCATAGAGGGTAGCAAGGATGTGCATGTGTCATTTTCGTTTATGTGTACTAAAAGTGGCAGATGAGTATAAGGTGTGGGTATATATGAGCACCTAATTGGCCCAGATATAACGGAAAGAAATGAAGGCTCTGCAACTTTTCAAAAAGACACCTCGTATGTAATGATTGAGTCGGACTATTTTATGTGCTGATACACTTTAAGCTCACCTTGCCATCATGTCACTTGCCATTTGTTGATGTGTTTTGTGAACGTGGCATCCACTGCAATTGTGTCCATCCCAGGAAGTGCGATCCCTCACATGAGTCTCTCCCAGATATTAATTGTATCCATAAATTGTTCAGCCAAAACTGTCAGGCAGTGAAGGACTATGACTATAGATGTGAACCTGTTCTTTGATGTGATAGTCTGGGGCAATTAAGACCTTGTCGATATGAAAAATGTAACAATCTTTTAAAAACTTGTTTAAGTCATGTTTTGGTTCATGTCCCATTCACTTACAGTACCTTGAGTAAGACTAATTTATGACTTATTCTGAAGCTCTGCCACACCAGCTGTTGAGGGGAAAAAATATTTTGCGCATTTTTAAAAAAATCAGTGTCAGTTTTACTACCAACATTTCTACCAACTGACACTCATTAAACAGTGAATTTCCACTGACAGACAGTGCAGATAAACAGCCAATCTGGTTATAGGTCAATGAATAATTGACCTATCAACGTCGTCAAATTTAACGCTGGTGGGGCGCTGGAAATTTAGCCCCAACTGCTACGTAAAATGCGTGAAGTTTAAGGATTGCTAAAGCTACATGAGGAGCCAGCGATAGTTTTATTTCGTAGTGCGACTCCCAGACTCTGTCCTATGCTACAGGGGAAAAAATACGTGCGACGAAGAGAAAGCCGTAAAAAACGGAGTTCAAGAGCAGCTTCCACCAAATTCGGTGAAATCATTATTAATGTACACTTTTGTGAGATGGATGATAGAGGAAAAACTTCTCGTTAAGGAGCTGGGACCCGACAAGCCTGAAATCAACATTTCCCAGCAAATCAAGGTGAAAGATAAATGCTACAAACAGAGTTTTATTGTGGAACTGTAGTCATTTTTCCGACTGTTCATTCCAATGCTTATGCTAGATTAGGCAGGGAAATCTGTTGGCACACCAGCCCCACCAAGATTTTTTTTCACCAGCCGCCACTGGTCTTCTCTCTGGGGCTAATCAGACCTACTGACAAACTTCTTCCTGATTAGGTACTGCTTTATCCACTGTATACCTATCAGGAAATAAAGACAAAGGGCTTGATTCAGGTTTGACATTCTGCAAGTTGCAGGTGGTTAAAGAGACTGCAAGGTTTATGTTGTTGGATTTCAGTGTCTGTTACTTTTCCCACAACCGGGTTTTTGCCTTCCTGCCTGCCTGAGCCGTGGACCGCTTGGTCTGCCGGTAGCTGTCAGCTGCCTCCGGAGTCCGACAGGACAGCCGTGACCTATAGGACTCCTACTTCACCTTGACAGCATCCCTCACCTCTGGTGACCACCAGGAGGTTCTGGGATTGCCACTGCGACTCGCCCCAACAACCCTGCGACCAACAACCGCTTCGGCAATGGTAGACCGGAACACTGACCACTCAGTCTCAATGTCCATCATTGCCCCAGGGATGTGATCAAAGCTCTGCCGGAGGTGGGAGTTGAATATCATCCGGATAGGGTCCTCAGCTAGATGTTCCCAGCAGACCCTCACGATCCATTTGGGTCTCCCCGGTCTCCCTGCCATCCAACCCCGGCATCTGATCCAGCTCAGCACCAGGTGGTGATCTGTTGACAGCTCTGCACCTCTCTTCACTCGAATTTCCAAAACATACGGCCTCAGATTGGCTGATATATCTACAAAGTCAATCACCGACCGTCAGCCTAAGGAGTCCAGGTGCCAGGTGCACTAGTGCACATTCTCATGCTTGAATATGGTGTTCGTTATGGCCAAACTGTGACTAGCACAGACGTCCAATAACTGAACACCACTCAAGTTCAGATCGGGGAGACCGTTCCTCCCAATCACACCTTTCCAAGTCTCACTGTCGTTGCCCATGTCCGCATTGAAGTCCCCAAGTAGGACACCTTCCAGTGTCCTTCCCAGGCTCTTCAAAATGGCAGATAATCTGAACTGCATAAGCACAAACAACAGACAGTATCCGTTCCCCTACCTAAAGACGAAGCGAAGCTACACTTTCGTCCCCTGGGGAAAACTCCAACACACAGCTAGAGAGTTGGCGTGTTAAGAGCAGGCCCACACCTGCCCTCCTCCTCTTACCTATGTCAACTCCAGCATAGAAGAGGGTCCTGGTATCATTGAGGCACTCAGACCCCTCCACCACGATAAGGTGATGGTCCACGGAGAGGTAAACCAATAATGTCAATAATTAAATTCATCTTGTAACAAAGAACATCTTGCCTCGATTAACACTGTTGTTCCTGTTTCTAGACCTTGTTTGTTCACTTCTACTGTTTCATAGCAGTGTCTCCTCACTCCTATGCAGGACTCCATTGGCTTCTGCTCTTACAAACTCAAACCTCCATCAGACAAGAGAGGAGACACTGTGATTTATATTAAAATTTTATTTTAATTTGTTGCCTCCTTGTGCATTCTCTCATGGTGCTTATTCCAGCAAAACTCCTGATGAGCTCCAGGTGGAGGAAAACCCAGGAATTCCCCTTCTCCTACTTCCTAATGAACTTTCAGAGTGGCTCAACATAGCAGGATCTTCCCTAAAAGGGGAATCCTCTGGACCCTCCACATACAAACACTCTTCCATCCAGTGAAGCCTTGGCAGCAGGCTGCACGGGCCTTGGCACAGTTTACCTTAATGAGTGGCAGCTACCAGCTCCTTCCGACTGCTAGCTGCCTGAGAAAGATACAGAGGCAGAATGAAAAACACTGAGATTGATTCTGTGTGTTTCTGTTAAGCCTTGGCAGGCCAGCCAGTGAGCAATCTGAGTCTTCCTAAACTGATGGGGAACAGAGGAAAAGAAGAATACAGAACAATGGGGGTTTGGCATTTGTATGGACAAATAATTAAAAACCATTTGCTTCCTCATTTTATTCTTTCTGTTTTTCTGTCTCACAAACCAAAACTTGAAAAAGCTGGCCATCGAGAGATGAATGTGGCCAAACTGGAGCTGTCCCATCCAAACCACACACAGCCCTCAAGGAGATGCTCAATGAAAGGGAAGAGAAAAAAACAAAACGGCACAAAGGATGGGTTCTATAGGCCTACTGCAGAGCTGTATTCCCTTAAAAATCTCTTCAGCCAGTAATTGCCTTGCACAAAATATGTAGCTTTTACAATGCATTCAATAAATAAGTTGCATGGCATATGTTATAATTAAATTATGTTGTGTAAATAGCAAGTCTATCAAATATACATCCAATGTACACTAGAGAAATCAATTCCCTTCAAATCAATCCTCTATTTTAGCACTGACTGATGTTATACTTTTTATTCTTTTGAATCAGTTACCATTTACCGTCTTTTCATTTTGTGAGCAGAAACCGATATTTTTTTAAATCCATGCTACACATGTGTCTAATATGGTAAACATATGCATGAACAAATCTAGTGAGTAGTATTTGCCTACTCGAAACACTTGACATAATGACATACACACAGTGTCTGTTCACGGCCACCTGCTCCATATAGCTGCAGAAAGAACAACACCCACTGCCACCACCACACTCAAATACAGAGATACAAATAATGTGATGTACAACATTAAATGATCTTCAACCTCAGTTGAGATTCCAGGTTTCCTCAATGCTTTAACTGCCAATACATTTGCCTTCCTTTCAGTTTTAAAAGACACGTTCAATGGGACATGAAAATGGTAGAAAATGATCAGTAGCAGTGGCTGTTAGTCAAGCTAACTTGTGGTACAATTGGACTTTCATCCAATTGTACCATCATTAATGTTTTCTTTAGCATATTAATGACATGCAATAAAGGTTGAACTGAAGCAATCCTTTCACACAAAAACATGAAGCCTTTACTCTGAGGATCAAATGGGAGTATACTCATTTTTCCCTTGGCTAAATTGCTGTCTTGGTCTATATTCCCTCTCCTCACACATTTGCCGGGAGTCTTGTGACTACTTAGAGTAAAACGCTTTCTTCATCTCTCCTTCTTTGATTGAGCTCTACTATCAAACTAATCTTATCGTTCTATTAATCTTTCGTCTCTGTCTTGAATGAGTAAGGCTCTTAACCCCCAATTACTCCCCAGGGGGCTTGCATGGCTGCCCACTGCTCCACTTGTATGTGATGGGTTAAAAGCAGAGACCAAATTTTGTTGTACAATATACTGTGACACTGACAAATAATTTTTTCTTTCTTTCTTTCTTTCTTTCTTTCTTTCTTTCTTTCTTTCTTTCTTTCTTTTGACTCTTATTGATATTTACTGAATTAAATACAGTATTATACACAAAATGTACATATTTTATGTATTTATATTTATTTAATTTGGTGAATTTCCTGGTGGCTGACCATAATAAATGTCCACATATTGGTCCACTCTGCTAGCAGTAAATGCCAGTTAAGCAGGTCTGATGTGTGTGCTATGTGTGTGTGCGCATGTGTATGTGCATTTGTGGATGGCACATACTCGTGCAAATGGGCTGTGCAGTAGTTCAAGATGGAAAAGAAGGCTTTCGAAAAGAAGGGAGGAGTTGAGCCGGAGGCTGGGAGAAGATGGGCAGTGACTGCCCATCACTGCTGGACCCGCCAACTGGAAGACGTCGTGGTTAAGGGTCGAAACGTGAAAAGTTGGATTTAGGCTAGATGCAGATTACAGTTACAGACTTAATTATCTAAATCATTTTGATATTTCTCCCAAATAATTCACAAAGCATTGCTGAGAGAATCGTGAAGGATCTACAACCCCTCTCTGTGGTCGAACAGGACGGGTTTAAGAGTTTAATGAAGACACTTGATCACCCTACAGAATTCCAAGTGGCACATTTTTCATGGGACAAAAAATGTCTTCATTGTATGAACAGTGTCGCTCAAAAGTAAAAAATAATGTGTAGATGCTGCTACCAGTGCTGTATTGACCACTGATAATTGGACATCAAGAGCCACAGAGGCTTATTTAACCTTATTTTCTAGCATCGCAGCAGCATCCCACAGCAGGTGCATTAAAATGCGCTGGTACTCGGAATAGGTATCGGAATTGGCGATACTAGCCATGTATTTACTTGGTATCGGATCGATACCAAAATTCCTAGTATCGTCCATCCCTACTCGCTGGCATGAGCTGAAAGTGGAGGAGGGGTGCCCCACCGATGGTGACTTGGTGATGTTACTGTCAGACTAGTAAGTATAAGTTCTTTGCTTACCATCTATATCTAGTATTTTTGGGCTTAGTATGTGTCATAGCATTTTATTGAAATAACAGCCCTTTGTTTATCTTCAGAAATCAAGTTATTCGAGAAGTAGTAGTAGTCGTGAGTCGTGGCAGTTTTGCATACTAACATTGACAAAAGCATCCCTATGTTAATAAGTAACTATTGTAGACTACAATTGTATTGTTGTTGTTTTTTTGGTTGTTTCTGATATTTCAAAACAATGTTTGTATAAAATGCTATAAAAGGCTAGCCTACTTTACCTCGCCTGAAGACATGGTTGATCACTGCCTCAGGATAGAATTCCGCCGGTATCATTGTTTTATCTACAAATGTACGAGATACAGATTTTGCAACCGTTGCTAGAGACAATAATGTTTCTCGACTATAGGGGGAGCCATGAGTGAATTCTACATTATGTTCCTTTAATTTTTTTTTTTAATCAGTTATACCAAAAGCATTCTTATCGTCACCTCTTTCAATAGATCCTCCATCCCTGCAAAAGTAAATCAGTGAGACCAAATTATTTAGTCTCATAATAGCACATACCACTGTGGCCACACCACTGTCCAGTGAGCTCTGGTCATAACAGGGGCGACTCTGTGACTTGTGTTTCTGGGTGTGTTCTGCAGAGACAGTGTGAGAAGGACAGTTTCTGAATGTTCATTTCCCACAGCATCTGGCTGACTAGGGATCCCACTCTTCATATCAGTAATGTCACTGAAGGTCCTTCCAGATGCATGAACTAGGTCTCTGCGATTCCTCCTAATGACACCCGAGAGTACAACTGATCCTAATATGACCTCCCATTGATTGGCTTCAGCACCTTGCCTAATCTCCAGAAGTGTGGGGTGTCTAACCTGAGCAACACCTGGTTAAGCAGGATTGCTGTCAACGCTTTCGCTTTTGACAAGTCTGGTAGGATGTCCTTGATGGTTGGCAATGGGAAGTGTCTGTGCGTCATCGCTTTCTTCAGTGGTTCGGGACTGATACATACACTTGGCTTGCCATTCTGTTTCTTTACTACCACTGATTCAAGTTGTGCTACATTCTAGAGGCTTGATGATTCCTCTGCTTTGCAGGTCTCATAGCTCATTCTTCCGTGGCTTCAGCAGGGCCACTGGGACTTGTCTTTTTGGAAGACCCACTTGGTCCTGTAGCTACTGTCCACCTCATTTTGTATTTTTCTCCCAGACATTCATCTCCATTGAACAAATCAACATAATTTTCCACCATTTTGTTTAGATTTTCCTCTTGTGACTATATTGTCTGTTGCCATAATGTTCTCATTGTGCACTTTCATCAGATTTATCATCTCACTGGCTCTCCCACCCAGCAGTGTCCGCATTCACCACTTGGAACTCCAAGCGATGTAGCTTGTGATTTCTTGGATTCCTTATACAGGGGGTCCTCGAGTTACGACGGAGATCCGTTCCTGAGAATGTGTCGTAACCGAATTTCGACGTAAGTCAGAACATACATTCATATGTAAGGTAGATACTAAGTTGTGCCACTACATGTCACTATAACACCATGCTAAAATAAGAGTTTACTGTGGTGAATTGCCTTTTGTCCCTCTTGACACACTGTAGGGGTTGAGATCACGAGTGTAATTAGCATTTCCTTTAGATTTCTGATATCAACCTTGTAGACCCTGTGTTGTGAATAAACCTACGGTATTGCCACGCTCCCAAACCCATCTGTGTCCGTGTGCATCTCCTTACCGGCTGCCGCTGCCCCCCCCCCCCTCCTCGCCCCCGCCAGCCGTCCATTTCACATCAGTAAACACAACGCAGAGTAGCCTAGCTGTGGAGGTGCTGGAGAGCCGGCACCAACTAGTTCCCGTGCGAAGTCTGTATGTATTTACGGGGCAAACTGCTTAAGCCGAAACAAGGAAGTTCATGGGAGATGTGTCTCTACTCTCTCAGGGTCCTAATCTTTATGTGAGTCTGTCTTCACAGCATCCATTATCTTTCTGTTTGTTGTGGTGATACAGGAGATACAATATCTTTATATTCATCACTCATACAGTCTGTTGTTATTGCACTCACCCCGGTTTGGCTTTACATTTTGCTGTGAAGTGGTTCTCTCTACCACACTTTGAAATTTTTTTTCAGAATGATGGATGATTTCTGATGTTGTTTAGAGATGCTACAAGTGCTCATTGACTGCCCTCATAGAAAAGCATAGGAGCCCCGCAGCTGCACTTGCTGATCATGGGGATATCTTGCGCAAGGCTGCACCGTTTTTTGTCCTTTTTTTGCTTCCTAATGCATCTAGTGACCACGAAGGATACGACCCACATGTAAAAATGGTCCATTAAGTTTCTACATGTTTCAATGTTCCCTTGACAAGAGAAGTAAGTGGTGAACAATTTATGTACCATGATGCATCTCAGAACAGTACAGGAGCTTTCCCCTATCAAAGATTATTAGACAACATGCTGACCATGTAACAGTTTGATAAATATGACAGTGTTGAAAAATAAGGTCACCACCTGGATTTAACTAAGCAAATAGGTAAGAGCACCCCATTGGATAATTACTGCATGGATAATTATATTTCAGCTGGCAACAAGTTATTTAACCCTAACTGATACAGTAAGTAGCTTCTCATTTGTTAAACGTGTCGAAAGACACATCCTGTGGTTGTGGAAAAGCGCCACATTTAGAACAGATTGTGATTTATAAAGGGAAACTGGTGCAGGACGTGCGTAAGCATGTTTTTATAAATCAGAATATTTTTGTGCTTATGCCATTTTGTCAGATCAGGCATCCGCAAACGTTTCACGCAAATCCTACTCAAATTTTTATAAATGAGGCCCCAGATCTGAACCCCATTGGGAATCTTTAGGATGTGCTGGAGAAGGGGTCATCCCTATGTTCCCCAGGTCATGTGTTCCCCTGTTGCAATACATACCGGGGAACATAGGACCCTTTTTGGGAAAAGGGGGGAACATAGAACCCTCTTTTTAAAAAAATGGTCCTATGTTCTCATAGGACCCGGGGAAGATAGGACCCGGGAAACATAAACACACTCCCCTGGAGAAGACATAGCTCCGTGGTCCAAATTTCCCATCATCAACACAAGATCTTGGAAAAATTAATGCAACTCTGGACAGAAATAAATGTTGTGATATTGCAGAAGTTTGTGGAAATGATGCCACAGTGAAGGTGGTTCAACAAAATATTAGAGTGTGTGACCTCTTTTTTGGCCAGGCATATCTCCTGAATCTACTTGTTGTCTCATGTCTTCCACGCAGTCAGCTCTTATGAACTGATTTTCACTGGTTATTTGTCATGATGATTGTGGCAGTAACTGCAACACTGAAACTAAAAAGTTCTTATCATCATAATTACAAAAATGTGGAAATCAAAAGGTGAGTTTAGTACAACTGCAGCTTTTCTCAACGCCTTACAATATTCTACACTGTATAGAAACTGAGATCAACTGAGATCTGGTTTTGGAGACTGTTACACTGTAATTTCATCATTCAAGTGTTGATATGTTGGAGATTATAAAGGCAGAATGTGGGGTCTCTGACTGAAATTAAGCCCAACCCATCCACTATGCAAATAAAGGCAATAAATCCATTACTGTGTGGAGGATTAGAGAAAATTCTCTTCAAAAATGGCTGAAGAATAGAAATATGATTAACATTTTTCCTTCTTACTTGGTCTTTTTTTAAAGACAGCAGAGGGCTAATCTTTGTGCAGCCACAGATAGAATAGCAATGGTGCCCTGGAGAAATGTGTTGAATAAATGGACAAGGATTGAGGATTGTACGGTGTGTGTGTATGCATGTGCGTGTGAGTAGAAGAAAGAACAGCCAAAAGAATGTCATTTTCTTTTATTTGCAATAGTCCTTTTAATGAAATTGTTTTTTTAATCACACAGGAAAGGATTTGGCGTCTGCTTCCTTCTGCTCATTTTTTCTCAAAAGCCTTAATATTAGTGCAGCTAGTGAAGGATAACTCAACACAAGCATCTATTCCACCACTCAATATTTTTAGGTTAGAGATTAGAGTTTTCTTCAATGCTTCCAGAAAGGTCAAATTTCTATTAAATTTGTGAGCCTGTGTTTGGAACAATGGGGACTCAAGGGCCATGTCGAAGACAGAACAGGTTCCTCAGACAAAGACTAGGTAGACTCATCTATATATAACACATGACACCCCTCTTACTCTTGAGCTGTTGCTTCAAGCTGATTCTACGACATTTTCTACATTACTGTAGCTACAGCATTGTTCCTCAGTCTTAATTCACTTTGCACAAACACAGCTGGCAAATGAGTAAATGTAATGTACTGTAATACTAAAAAATAAATTTTGAAGAGCACACAGAAGTGTTCTTTTGGGGTTTTTGGCACAAAACAACACTTTCACACATTTTTTATTATTTATCATATTAAATGTTTACAGTGACATCATTAGTGCAACTTGACAAAAACACCAGCTCCTGGTGAAACTGAACAAAAATGAACGCACAGAAAGACTGCAACACACACACAAACTACCATTATCCATCCAACAGTAAGAAAACAATCTGTTTCAGGCTACTTTTATCTGCACACTGCACTTAGGTCTGCTGAACACCTTCACTTAGAGATTCCACTCTGTGTGTCTGTGTCTGTGTGTGTGGTGTGTGTGTGTGTGTGTGTCAGTGAGTTTGCCCTCTGCCTTGTTTGCTGGCCCTTCTTACAACCTGTCTCAGAGAGGAGAAGCACTGCTTCTTTCATTTCAGGACACTCTGCTTCTCTGTTTTCGCTCTCCGGAGCTGAGTGTTGAGAACTAGTGAGACTCTCCATCTTCATCCAGTCAATAATATAATTGTTCCACAACATTAGAGATGCTCTGGGAGACAGATAAGCATTTTAAAGTCACACCTGCCAATGGTGCATTGTCCTCTGCCTTGTTTGCTGGCCCTTCTTACAACCTGTCTCAGAGAGGAGACGCACTGCTTCTTTCATTTCAGGACACTCTGCTTCTCTGTTTTCGCTCTCCGGAGCTGAGTGTTGAGAACTAGTGAGACTCTCCATCTTCATCCAGTCAATAATATAATTGTTCCACAACATTAGAGATGCTCTGGGAGACAGATAAGCATTTTAAAGTCACACCTGCCAATGGTGCATTGTTGCCTTTACCCAGTGTCATCGGGGATTGGCTCCAGCAACCCAGTGACCCTAAAGAGATAAATGACCCCAAAGAGAAATAATGACATGAAAGGATGAACACAAAAAACAGAGGCAGAGATTTGCTTGTGATGCCATGTGATGTTTAATGTTGTCCCTTCCAGTGTTTTATCTTTACAGTGTTGGCAGTGTTGGTCAAAACACACCTCACTCTTGATAAAAAAAAAATATGTTAAGGTGCAGTAGAGGCAAATGGAGTGAAATAGTAATTACATACTGTACATGATGTGTGAAGAGCAAAAACATTTGTGTATACAGCAATGAAGAGACAGGGACCTTTTCCATATTTATACATAAAACTACACAAAAAATCTCATCTCCATCATGTTTTCCACAGTTTATAAATCACCCTCTCACCTTCAGTGGTTTCATGGAAAAGGACTGGTATAAATATTTCCATAAAAGTCCCTAAACTCCTTTAAAAACATTGATTTTCATTACTTAATATAACATTGCTGCTACTTCTGATTATGTACAGTATCTCCACTGTAGTGGCAATGTTTGTTCAATCCAACTTTATTTATCCAATTTTCACATCCAACAATTTCAACATTTACCACCACTATTGTACAGCCTTCCTGGCAATAAGCTTTACAACAACGAAAACCTCGGATCTTTCCCGATTCAGCTGATGTCCAGTGTAAGTAAATCCCTCTGGTAGATCATGCAGAAAAATTGTGTCAAAAACTGTCTTGCTCCGTAAACTGACTAATCCCTGACCAATTCCCGTTTCTCCTTCAACAGTTATCACAATTCACACAAGAATTCCCATGTACCTAAATCTGTGTGAAAGTACAAATGGCAAATAAAGACTCTTGAATCTCTTGAATATTTTTAATCTTGATATGACAACTGATTTTTTTCCTTTTCATATTTTTTCCTAATACTAATTTGTCAATTATTAAAAGTATCCCAGACCATCATTCTGCCGCAAAACAATGATTCCAGGAACAGAACTGGCACCATTCGGCACCTTATCCAGCCACAGAAGTCATAGTAACAATATGTATGAAAATGAGCCGCTGAATCAAATCCTCACCGAGGCAAAGTGTTTTGTCCCATAAGTAGTTTCCAAACTGATGAGAAGCTTATCCTGGTTTTGTCGCCCAATAAACTACAATTTTGCCTTCCTTTGAGAAGTCTCCTTACTATGGCATGCAGGGCTGTTTTAATAGCTTCTCTATGCAGCTGGCATGGATACCAGTGCAAAAAGGCAGCCACTTAAAACGACTTGCTCAATGTCAGCGATCAGTCTGTATTAACATCCATCCTCTGCCTGGCTTTCCCCCAATCCTTGATCTCCCATCTGCTTCATACCTCAGACCACAAAGCAGGTTTATTATTCTTACACAATAAAGGCTTTTAAAGACGTGACTCCAGCATCATTACCAACCAAAACCTTCCTCACGTCTCTTTTTCATTTTGACATAAAGTAACAAAAAGAATGTGTCAGGCCGATATATAAACAGGAACCAGGAGCAGAGACTCGTTCCACAGTCTTTATTAAATACAATCTCTTTTTACAGAGTGACAAATGCAGAGCTATGAAACTTGACTAATCTCTCTTTTAACCTAAAGCTACTATAGATGTACAAAACACAAAATCTACAAAAAACACTCCAAAAGGGAGGAAAAACTAACTGACTAAGGCAAAACTTAAGCTATGACAAGAAAACATAAACTATGAAAATTACAAACAAAAATTCACTCTTAAAGAGGAAAATTGACTTACGGACTGCGATTGCAAAGACTATGGCTTGAAAACAGAATGCTCGTGATATCTGGTCAACGGACAAAGACACACTGGCACAAGACAAAGGGAACGCAGACTATTTAACACATGAAGGTAAGGAGAGCTATGAAACTTGACTAATCTCTCTTTTAACCTAAAGCTACTATAGAAGTACAAAACACAACATCTACAAAAAACGCTCCAAAAGGGAGGAAAAACTAACTGACTAAGGCAAAACTTAAGCTATGACAAGAAAACATTACAAACAAACAAAATTACAAACAAAAATTCACTCTTAAAGAGGAAAATTGACTTAAGGACTGCGATCGCAAAGACTATGGCTTGGAAACAGAATGCTTGTGACATCTGGTCAACGGACAAAGACACACTGGCACCAGACAAAGGGAAATGCAGACTATTTAACACATGAAGGTAAGGGGAACAGGTGGAAATAATCAAGGCGGTGATGACAATCAGACCAGCGGGAAACACATGAAGGGAAGTGGGAAGTGACCTAAAATGTGAGGAGAGTAGGGTTACAAAATAAAACAGGAAGTCACATGACAACACAGACAAGACATGACAGAATGGAGGCTGAGTCAAGCTATCTGGGCCCACAATGATTGATTCAAGGAATAAAAATGAGAATAACAAGGCAGGACAAGGGTCTCTAGCGATGGCTTACTGGACCTGTATGTAAATCCCTTGAACGTGGAAGCAGATGTGGCAGACATTATGCTAGTGCAAGCTGCTGGTCCTGATTAAAACAGTACATTAAGATGCTGGTAAAAGAAATGGTCCAAACTTTAGGTTATTTCTTAGCCACCTCTGCTAACAAGTATTGACTGGCCTGAATTAATGTGCTCTCACCTCTTCTGCTTCTGTTGACATAATTAGTGCTACATTCATTAAGAATGGTGTTAACCACATATGACTAGGGATGTAAGATGTTGGCTTTTTTACCGAAATACGATATACCGATATTGTCCGACTGTTCATTTCCGATAACATTATCAACCGATATGGATATCAGACATCTCTACATGTGACCTCAGTTACATGTAGAGATCATGTTACGCTACAGAGCATGTATGTGTCAGAGTCACAGGGGTGGATGTGTGTGTCATGGGGTGAGGGGGATCATTGTCCATCCATCGATCAACTATACAGATTATTTTTTGATTGCCACCACGGGAGGAGTTAAGCTAAATGAGATTTAAAGGAATGGTGAAATCATTACTCAAACTGTGTTTTGTATATTTGGCTGCAGTGAAGACCTGCATTTACAAAATAGGCTTCTGCTCTCTTTTATCCACTTGGAATAATCTCTCAATAATCTTTGTTGCCGAAACTACACTGTTTATGGCTCAGATTGGATGGTCAGACTTTAAATCTGATGTTTCTACAGTAGAATTAATCTGTTCTGTCAATCAACCTGTAAAGTGTGCTACTCTATGAAGAGGTGGTGGCGAAGAGGCTAGAGAATCAAGCTTGGGACCAAGAGGTTTGGGACCAAGAGGGACCAATCGGGAGAGGTGCCACTATCTGTCCGCTGCCGTCCACCAACTTGGGTTCTTATCTTATACTCATTACTTGATTCCATGTCCACTTTTTATAACTCTTGAAAACATCACTTAACCTCTGATGCAAAATTCACTTCTGCCATGAAAACACTTACATATGTCACCCAAATATGAGTGCTGTAATTGTTGCATATGCTTTTTCCTAGTAGTCTACTACACTGCTGAATGTGCAGTGAACATGAAAAAAACAAAAATTTACTAGATACTGTAAACTAATTATTGTGTCAGAAACCAAGAACAATTTAAGGCAATATATTGGAAAAAAATCACAACAAATTTCTAAGTGTTGGACAATACACCCAATTACTGTACACAATAATTCCTTGCCATCAGGGCCAAAACATCTGTTTTTGAATTCTGTAATTGACCAGAGATGCAGATCATCACCATCAAATCTCTTAATTCTTTCACTCTTATACCAAATCCTACACCTGCTTACAATAATAATTTGCTATTTCCGGCTTTTTCCCTTTGTTTCCCTTTATTTTTAAGTATCACATTACTGTAGTCCTCACACCCACAACTGATGTTTCAACAGCCGAATACCTTCTTGTGTGTAAATATACATATACAAACAAATTAATCATGCAGCCTCAGTCTTCTTCTGACACCAATTATAGGCTATTAATCCTAATTGTGTCTGTTCGGTCTCCATAGTGGCTTGCAAAATGGAACAGCGGGCACATACTCAGATTAGAGGCTTTCATGGTGTTGCGACAGACGTTATGAATCTCACCTCAGCACACTTGGCCAATGACTGTACATAGTCTCATATTCACTGAAGCTCTGTGGGTTGATTGGTCGAATAAAGTAATTCTTTAGTGTGTGTTATGAAGTGACTGCAGGAGAGTTTGATGTTAAAACATTTTCCTGATGTAGGGAATACATCACTTTGCATACATGTCACATCTGGTCTTCATCAAGTCTGATTTCACACTGAACGTTAAACTTCAACTTCTTACAACACTGACAAATTTATTGTGTTTGGTTGGATAGATATTTTATTATCATCCATATTTGATGATGAGCTGGTTGTTTTAACCAAAACCAGCGGTTTAGGTGATCTATTCAAAACATTTCCTCAGGGTATTTTGTTACAGTTGATAAAAATGAGCACCCAAAGGCCTGTTCACAGGAAGCTGGTATATCTTTGTAATGGGAAAAGAAAACAATACATTTGAAACCTCTTTGCCCTAAACAACAAAAACACTTATTACATGACTAAGTTCTGTAGGGGAAAGTGGTGTCTTCAAGGTAATATGTAAAAGGACAGTTGGCATCTTTACAAACCGCTGAATGTCACCTGTTCTACTAGATTGACGAAATAATATGCACCCATCTTTTTCTGTCGGTGGATGGAAAGAGCAAAGAAAAAATGAACATAAAGAAAGGGAAGCAGCCCCCCACACCCGCTTTTAATCAGAGTAGGAAGACTGACATGTCCAATCATAACAAAACATCAGCTGGTAAATGGGCCTTCGCAATCACTGTCAGCCAGCCTCCATTAGAAAGACCCCCTTTCCTGGACATCAATCAATGCTTTATGGGCTGATTCCTTCATTCATTATTTAATTATTATATTTATTTAACCACTGAAGATTTTTTGTGAGGTTTAATCACTTCTTTGTTGGCAATCACATTTTACTTCTTGTTTATGTGAGTTTTTTTTTTTCTTTTATCCTTTTTTTTAAATGACTTTGTTCTTGCCTTTTGTGCTAGGGAGAAAGAGTGGCAATGCTAGCCCTATCAACAAGTACAGCAACTAGTCTCAAACTTTAGTCTCAAAGCAGAGTGTCACACATTTGATCATTTCTAAAAGTGACTGGTATTTAGATCACTTCTCTCTAAATCCAGAACATTAAACAAAAACATGAAAAGACAACATATCCAAAAGTGACAAGCCTTGTACAGAAATCACATGCAAAATAGGTAGCTGTGGAAATCTGGAATTATTTTCTGAAATTAATCCCATTAGCAGTGAAATTATTTGCTTTCATTTAAGACACCATGCAATCCAATTTGAGGTGGTACATGCTCACTGCATCTCTTTCCAATTTCCCACTGATCCTGTGGAACCGAACATCCACAAAGAAAGCTGCGTGGGTCACCTAAGTTTAGGCAGAAAAGATATATCCTACTGAGAATCAGATTGGAATGTAAGATTAGTGAGGCTTTATCATGATATTCATTCAGAGGCCCATAAATATCAGCAGCCAACTAGAGTTCTCACTCAAGTTTCACAAAGAAATTTTATAAAGCCACAAATGAGAATCCTACCTGAGACTTATTGGCTATTATGCATTATGGATTTATTGTATTTACGTCATATACATAAATAGAAGAGAGGGATGGATTCCTGCGACCTGAGATATAGAATATAAATAGTCTTCTCTTCTATGGCCCAAGTAACATTATGTTTAATTATGTCGGATTTGAAATGATTACTTTGACAGAAACAGTTAAATTCTTCACAGGAGAACCTCAAGTCAGCTGTTTCTGTACAATGTTTCTGACATGCTAGCATTGACCATAGTGACCTAAGAAGGAGCACACACCCTTCAAAACAAACAACAGCTCTGGGAACATTGAAGTTCTATGCAGAAGAAGAAAGAAGAAACACCTCATAGTCTCTCATGGGGGAATTAACTTCCTGCATTCCACAGTACATAACATGTTTTTAATACAAACAGTTAGTACAAACACAGCATGTAGGCTACACTATGAGGAGCGCCTGGGGAACAAATTCGGGAGGGTTAACGGCCTTGCTCAAGGGCCCAAGATGGTGGACGGCAGTGGGCAGATGGCGGCGCCTCTGCCTATTTTCCGCCAATCCGGGGTATAAACTGGCAACGTCATGTTCCTAAGCTGTTCCCAGCTCAGGCATAACTTCAGCCTGAGATGGGATTCAAACCAGCATTTTTGCTGTGTCCAGAACCCAAACCCAATCCTCTAGCCTTTTCGCCACCACCTCCAATGTGCCAGAATGATCATGAAGCATTTGTACTGTGGCATGTATACCCTTGATAAACTGATATTCTGTCTTAAAAATGCAATTGTTGATGAGAAGGCTGGCTAGATGGCTGTTATAGGAAACGTTTACTGTGATGGCCCCAATCTTTTAAGTGTGACTGGCAAAATGCAATTTTTTATATAATCTGTGAAATTTGTAATAAATTATTATAATAAATTCATTCATTGGGATCATATCATTTAGTGTATTTACTTGATGAAACTAAAACATTAGAGCTGAATTGACATATACTGTTGAACTTAATTTGAACATTGACACTAAACGATGTCCATAATAGAAATAAAAACAGTGCTGGGTAGGCTTTTTCAGTTATTTGTGAGGCAAATGTGAATACTACAAAAATGTTCTTGTGCCTTAACTATGTTAGGTTAATGTCTGTTTTTGGGCCCAGAAACCAAATAGCTGCAGTGTCTGCAGGCTTCAGTACCAATGTTTTGAAAGGACACACAACCAAATATTTCTCCGCCATATCTTGATTGCTCATTCAATCAATCAATCAAATTTTATTTGTATAGCCCATATTCACAAATTGCAATTTGCCTCATAGGGCTTTAATAAAGGGTACAGGGTGTGACATCCTCTGACCTACACCCTCAACAAGGGCGAGGAAAAACTGCCAAAAAAATCCTTTTAACAGAGGAAAGAAAACGCAGAAACCTCCAGGAGACACTCATGTGAGGGATCCCACTCCCAGGGATGGACAGAAATGCAATGGATGCCACGTGTACACAACACATTAACAACATGACTTAATTATTAATTATACAAGTAGAATAATATAATATAATATAATATAATATAATATAATATAATATAATATAATATAATATAATATAATAGTGGTCCATTGAGTGCGGTGCTGAATCCAGGTCCTGCAGCTCCAGAGCATGTTCCACAATCAGCTGCCACCACAGTCGATGGTCCATAGAAGTGGCTGCACCTGGTACTGGAACAGTGGAGCACAAAGACTCCGGAGAAGAGGTTGAATTAGTAAGGTGCATTAAAAAGACATAGATATAATGATATGATGTAGATGGAAGGAGGGAAAGCAGACAGAGGAAGAGAAGGATAAGGTCTAAATGTCCCCCGGCAGTCTAGGCCACATATGTCAAAGTCAAGGCCCGCGGGCCAGATCCGCCCCCCCCCCCTCAAAAATGGCTAAACGTAAGGTGGACGCTGAGAACAGGGGGTTTCAAGGCAGGTGGGAGGCAGAGTACATGTTTACGGAGGTAAAATTTTGTATTTTTTTTTAATTTATATTTATTTTTCAGTTGAATGGACTCTGGAAAATTGCAGATAAGAGCCATGAGTAAGAATACAACTGATTTGATTTATTTTTTTATTTTACTATTTGAAAGCAGTGATCGGTAGGATCAGAGAGCAGCACAATAATACATTTTCAGTTTATAATGCATGCACTTTTATTTATGCATTTATCTTGATATTAAGAAGCATATTTTGTTTTTAAAAACAATTACATTTTTTGCTGTTTGGCTGTTGAAAATGTTTTTCCTTGAAAACAGAGCCATAACAAAATATTGCCTTATTCATTTAATCATTAAATAATATACACTGTGTTAGGTCTTGGTTCAGTAGGCTATGTGCAATAATTTCAATATGTTTTAATAAACATTGAACCAGTCCGGCCCTCGGCTTATAGCAAATTTGTTTTTTTGGCCCTCGGTGTGTTTGACTTTGACATCCCTGGTATAGGCCTATGGCAGCAAGGAATGTTTTCCTTGATTTCTTTAGGGGGAGGTGGTGGTGAAGAGGCTAAGGAATTGGGCTGAGACGAAGAGGTTGCCGGTTCAAATCCCAGATTGGCTAAAATCCACGTAGTAATATGAGATTATTTACACAGATTTTTTTTTAAGGTTACGCACCAGTGCAGAAAGAAACACTGTTTGTGTCTTAAGGATAGAACAGACAGTCTACATATGGATATTGTACGGGATACTGCCGCTGTGTGTAATGTGCAGAAAGACGGGGAAAATGTGTTTTTATAGCATAAAACGGCTTCAGCCATTGTTGGGCGTCTACAACTTGCAAAAGGAAGTGAGTAAAAGCATTCTCCTATTGGTCTAGACCAGTGTTTTTCAACCTTTTTTGAGCCACGGCACATTTTTTACATTAAACAAAATCCCGTGGCACACCAGCAATCAAAAAAGTTAGAAAATGTTTCAAAAAGTTTCCAAAACAACAATTTTGATGTCTGCAGACATGTTGTCAATGCGTTTGGCAACATTCAGCCCTGGACCTTGGGCCATAACAAACGCACAAACAATCATTTGCAGTGATCATTTTTTTGACCAGTTAAGTGAAATTGGACAATTTCCCACGGCACACCTGATGATCTCTCACGGCACACTGGTGTGCCATGGCACAGTGGTTGAAAATCACTGGTCTAGACAGTTGTTTTTCAATGGCTACAGTTGACGTCAGCGCCTTATAATTGAGAGGGACTTCCGCCCCAGGACGGTAGAGGGCAGTGGAGGAGAGGGGATGGAGTCGTATCTAGCTTAGCGATCAGTTTAGCGATCAGTTTAGCGATCAGTTTAGCGTTCAGTTTAGCGTTCAGTTTAGCTGCAATGAAAAAAGTGAGATTATAATTGACAGAGCGTCACAGAGTGTCTGGGTACAGTGCCAATATAGTGACTCTACTACTACATGTGGGACAGGGGTTGCAGCTCTTGTTTTTGTCCAGGAAAAGTTGTCAGAGGCTAAATGTTATGGTGGCATGAAGCTCGTTAGCCCGTAAAAATCAATAGATTAGCCGCATCAGTGTATAAGCCGCAGTGTTCAAAGCGTGTGAAAAAAGTAGCGGCTTATAGTCCAGAATTTACGGTAGATATATTACAGGTTGGAAAATTTCACCTTAAAATGGCTGCATCTCACCTTTTGGTCAACTAACTGAGCTAGAAAAAACACTATTAAGTCTACAATATAATTTTCTTTACTTGACAAGTTGAAAAAAGACTACATTTTCATTGCATTGCATTTCATTGCATTTTCATACATTGCATTATGTGTTAGGGGGCACAAAGGCTATGCTTGACGGACCCAGTCTAACACACAAAAACAGCACATAAACTATGTAAAATAATATGGGAACTTGATGGCTCTTGCACTGGACACCCGCAATGGTTCAATCTATATCAATTTGATCTCATTTAAAGCAACAGTGAATTTTTAATAGGCAGAAACTGTCAGTGTTACGGTGTAGAAAGACAAAATGACGTTTGATTTTGAATACATATATTGTATCAGGGGCATAACTTTAATCCTTATTAATAAAAGAAGAAAAAGAATAATAAAAGTTTGGTTTACAAATAACATTTTTAAGTTAATATATTAAGTTAATGACAGCACGGTGGCGCAGTGGTTAGCGCCCGTGCCTCACAGCAAGAAGGTCCCCGGTTTGAATCTCGGTTCAGGGGATCTTTCTGTGTGGAGTTTGCATATTCTCCCCATGTCTTTGTGGGTTCTCTCCAGATACTCCAGCTTCCTCCCACCACCCAAAAACATGCACTGTCGGGGTTAGGTTGATTGGCCACTCTAAATTGTCCGTAGGTGTGAATGGTTGTCTGTCTGTATATACATTCTATGTTGGCCCTGCAATAGGCTAGTGACCTGTCCAGGGTGTACCCTGCCTCTCACCCGATGTCAGCTGGGATTGGCTGCAGCTCCCCCCGCAACCCTGAAAAGGATTAAGCGGTAGAAAATGAATGAATGAATGAATGTTAAGTTAATGCAAATTCCATGTTGGTCATTGGGGACATGGCAAAATTTCCTTACCAACAATGTGTGTGTTTTACTGTTACTATGCCATTAAAAGGTAACAGCACTTCAACTAACAACTTTGGACTTTTGGAACACAGTGTGGAACGGATTTTTACATTTTTTGAAGTTCATAAAATGCTGCGGACACAGTAAAGTCATTACTGGTGGAAAGCATTGACACAACGAGTTGCTTTTGGTTTCCAGTGAGGAAATGAAAACTTTTTGTTGCTGACATATAGGAATACAGGATGATTCTTTTAGATAAATGTTTGGCATGAACTCATGACTTCAAGAAAGAATTTTGAGTCCTAGCACAAACTCACAAAGCCCTGACAGTAAAAACCGTTAAAACAGGTGCTTCTCTGGCAACTTGGTGCCATTACTTGTGGTTCTTCAACACAGGATGTTTAGCTCAAAAAGACTGAGAGAGTAAGTGCATGCATCCAATCTACAAGCAGAAGACTTGTTGATGTGGGCTCATAAACCACATCCTGTAACTAAGCTACATTGCTGGATGTGTCGTTATGTGTAAGTGTTGTGTTTCAACTGTGCTGAGCAATATGTACTTACTTCAAGTTAATACTGCAGTAGCGTAACAGCCACCGAACCTTTAACAGGACCTAAAGAAGCCTGTTTCTCCTCCTGTTTGCAGGAGTAGAAATTGCTAACCATCTCAGTCTGCCCAATTCCTGGTTTTAACATCTCTTTACCACAACTTCCTTGTTCAGAAGAGGAAAGAAAGCTTTATTTGTCATTGTACACTTACAACCCATCACACACACGTGGGGCAGTGGGCTTTTATGCAAGGCACTGGGTGTAACTGGGGTTAGGGGCCTTACTCAAGGCAGTTTGTCAACAAACCATCTGCAGGTAAAAACAAGCTACTGGAAAGATATTGGCTGACTCTCTTTTGTCCAACACTAGTGGTCATATTTTCGATTTTAAGTAGAGGTGGAAACAAGCTTCTAAAGGAAACGCACATTCTTACTCTCATAAACCTAAAGTTAAATTAGATAGAAGTTGCAGTGTAACTGATTTTACAGAATCAATTTGTTAACTTAACCATAATTATGTTGCAGGTTAAGTATGTTTGCATGTTGCAAAAATAATGTCCAGTTGTTGCCATTAGTAGCTGTAGTCACAGCTGTTCATATAAAGTTAATGTCAGATAACTGTAACACATGGGTCCCTAATGAAGGCTCTGATTGGTGGTTGCCTTATTCCAGACTTGCTGCGTGGACCTTTCACCTTCTGGGGTACATGATTTTTCTCCACTGTGACCTCCACCAGCTTACATGGTATAGAGCCATAAGCCTTGGTGAGATTTTGCAACAGTGCAGCCAGGTCACCTCTGCCCACTTTCACCTCCCTGATGAGCTGGATTAGCACTCCTGTCTCCACTGCTTCATAACTGTAAAATCTAAGAGTGTAAGAAGTTTGGAAAATTAGAAATACATTTTTTAAAATTATTGTTATTATACATACTTCATAGTTCATACATATTTTAGTATGTAAACTATAAAAAAGAAAAAAAAACTATTATATTTTTTAAAGTAATCTCATTGCTGTTGTGATAAATTAATTATTTGAATTACAAAAAATATATATATGGAGAAATGTAAGATCCTTATTTAATTTCTTAGTTTTTCATCTTCCCTTTGCTATGCAGGTGATACCTATCTCGATGTATACGTTCAAGATCATTTCACGATTTGAATAACTTTGACATTCTGAGATCAATTAATAAATATCACCTGGGTTTGTAATGCAAGAAAACACACAGAAATGCTACCATGAGCAGTACAAGCAGTGGAGCACATGCTGTATATAATATGTGTGGGAGGGGTCACAGAACCAACATACTGTATATTAGT
Organism: Trinectes maculatus; assembly: GCA_016785345.1. Taxonomy (NCBI): domain Eukaryota; kingdom Metazoa; phylum Chordata; class Actinopteri; order Pleuronectiformes; family Achiridae; genus Trinectes; species Trinectes maculatus. The sequence goes on from JAFBJQ010002590.1 coordinate 88,278, forward strand.
CAACCTTTGGACTGTGAGAGGAAGCTGGTGTACCCAGAGAGAACCCACACAGACAAAGAGAGAGCACATATTAACATACAGCAAGAAACCAGGAACCTACTTTCTGTGAGACATGAGTGATAACCCTCAATAATAAACAGTAGTACAATAAGAAAATAATCTCTAGTGCAAATACCTTGAACAGTGAAGAGGTGTTACAGTTCTCACAGAGTGATTCAAAGATTCTTCTTAATAATTCATCTAAAATGTATGTATTTATCTATGAATATATTCCTCGACTTCACCCTAAATGTCTGGTTAGTAAGGTTCTTCATTCCAGTCTTTCAGTAGGACTTTTAATGTAAAGCATTTTGAGCTGCTTTTGTGTGTGGAAGGTGCTGATGTCCCAACCCCATATGCCTTTATGATGACCTCCTGTGGATCTTGTGACTGAATTCAAAGGGAAATTTGACTTTCATTGTCTTCAACCAGCAAAAATGCTGGTGTCCAGATGCCCAGACCGTGGCTCTCAGGGCCTCAATTAGTGAACCTTATAACCAGGAAATAGCCAATTACCACCCCCCAACCCAATCCACCCAGCCCCTCCCACAAACACACACGCACACACACACACTCTGACTTGCTGGTCTATCCCTTCTGCATTCACGGCATCTGTCTTGCAGGTGATAGACAGATCAAATACAACCACAGCTGCACAATGGGTCCCTGTAATGGCTTTTTTAAAAGGGCAAGTATCTTGACATGCTAAGAGTGCATTCATTACCTATGCTCCAATGCTATGTGGACACATAGAAACAAAAAGTTTCAGCTACGTACAGGGCTATGATATGCTCCATTCAGGGACGCAGCAAAGAGGTTAAAATTGTGTATAACTATGTCAACACAGTTATGATCAAATGACTAATTCAGTGTTTATAAAATTGTGGAAGGTCCCTGTGATAGGCTGGCAACCTGTCCAGGTTGTACCCTGCCTCTCGACCGACGTCAGTTGGGATTGGCTCCAGCTCCCTTGCGACAATGAGAAAGATAAGTGGTAGAAAATGACTGACTGACTGAAAGTGTGGATGTTGACCGTAAAAGCCTGAGAAAACAACTGCTTAATCTGTAAATCCTAATCTGTAATTCTGTAAAAGGTTTCCATAATATTTTTAAAGGTGAGTTTTCTATAAGGTATCACTGATACATCTCAGATTAATCAGAGCTACTGCAGCAGCATGCTGTATAAAGGACCTTTTAGCATGGCAACTGAACACCCTTACATATATTTACATTATTCATGAGAGCGATTTGGATAATGCTGCCCCTGACTATTACTCTCTCTGTGGTGTGTTAACATGTGTTAAGAGTGATTTGATGCGATATGGATTCATGAATAACAGGGGTGTCAATTACCACCAGAGTTAATAGGGTTGACTGGGCAAATGGTGTGAGCAAATTTCACGCAGTTTACACCATTTTTTTCTAGGTGTTTTATATCTGTGACTGCCACCACCATACACATCTGATTTAAAACTGCTACTCCTCATTTAAGGAAGACTTAACAGGGCCAGTGAACATGTTAATGAAAACGTAACAATGGAGTTGTTTATTGGCTTCACCAGAGAAACCACACATCACGACCAAGATATCTCAGGACCGACATGTTACTGCTAAGAAAATTCTCGGAACTCTCAGTAGCCAAAAGTTTTATCATAGCTGATGGAACCAACAACATGATTAGTGATGTTAACCCCTCAACTGTAAAAACGGACTATTCTAAGAAGATATTTAGTTTTAAATGTATATACAATAACTCATTGAAATAGTCCCCCATAACCTGCCCTCAGTTCAGGGCTCACACTATCAACCAGTGACAAAATTTTCCGAGCTTCAGAAACTATCAGAGACTTAGTTATCAACTGGATGATTGATCAGGATCAGCATTTCTTTGACATGTTAATGTAATACTAAGGTACTGAATTTTTGTGTCAATTATCTGTTAAACTAAATTAGAAGAGAGAGAGAGTGCTGTCACCTCTCATTCCATGCTTTGTGTGACTGACATTTTTTTTAAATGTAAGAGTATAGAATAAACACAATAGCAAAGAGTATGCTGGGAATACCACATTTAGCATCACAGATGTCTGGCCACGCTTTCCCCGTGAGAGTTTTCTTTCATCTAATAACTGAATAACGGTGAATCCCTCCAAAGGACAGCTGTTCTAAACTCTAATACTATCAGTATAATCTTCTGCCAAAAGGACAGGATGCTTATCTTAATAATGACCATCAAAATTATATTTTACTGCTGAGATCGGCATTGGTAGTCGTACCCTGGGGAAGGACTTCTTAGAGATGAGTGCAGCTAGATGTTATCCAGTATGGTGATTATCAGATCTGCTCCAAAGGATGTGAAGCTCCCAAACGACGATAAGGGAGAGGAGAGAGTAGTAAAACCATCCTGCTGCCCAGAACAATGTGGTGTGGATGAACATGATGCAGCTCTCTCTCTCTCTCTCTCGCTCTCTCTCACACACACACACACACACACACACACGGATAATTGTTCTCACTGTGTAACACTCTGAGGACATGTGTCAGCTCTTCTCTCAATTTCGGTCCACCATACTGGCATGTCACTTACCCTTGGGACAGACAGGAATTTTACTACGAAGAATGCAAATGGAATCTCATTTATTGCATGTCAAATACAGTAGGGTGAAATCTCTTGTGTAATGATAAGCAGCAATAACCCCTTCTCGCCATTCCTCTCCAGCACACATCTACCAACAACATCAATCAGAGATTTGGAGACCTGATCACACCATTGCACTGGATGAAAATCAGATTCCATCCAACTGTAACAGCATCAGATAATCTCAGATCAACAGTGGAAGAGCTCAAGAGCCCAAGGCAAAAACTATTTAAGCAGCTGTGGCTGTGAGTGAGAGTAAATTGCTTCAATTGTATACAGCTTCAAGGTTCAAGGTTTAAAGTTTTTATTTGTCATTTCCATGCTTTCATGCATTTGTTCCTCAGGGTAAGAAAAGAATGTAGAAAAAAAATAGTGCAGCAATATAGACAACTCAAGGGTGCAATAAGGTGCGGCTAATGCAATGCGTAAAAAACAGAGCAGTAAAATATTGTATGTAAAAAAGCAACGGACAGTAAAAAATATATAAAATTATTAAACAATATATACAGCTACTGGAAAGATGCTGTGCTGCAGCCTTGCCGATTGGCCCTGATGCAGCGGAGTCTTTTTCCTGAGGGCAGGAGGCTGAATAGTTTCTCACATTCTTTAAAATTTCAGATGAAATGTCATATTCTGACACAGTTCTGACCCTAATCTCGATTTTGACTACATTTCTAGCGAGAAATGGGCATTTTATTTTCACAATCCAACACGGGTTTGCTTAAAAAAGCTTTACTTTATGCGTTATGACGAGTGTTTTTACGTTCTACCTTGCAGCAGTAAATTATGCATTTGAAGCCATAGTTGTGGTGGTTGTTAGGCACGCTATCACTAATGTTTTCACCATGGGAATACATTTTGTTGGTATTTTTAGCAACAAATCCATCTTTTATTGTCAGAATCCATCATCAGTTCATCTACATGGGATTTGCTTTATGAATTATGATTATTGTTTTTTGTTCTCTTTAGAAAATTGGCATAGTCATTTGTTTTCTGGTGTAGTTAAGGTGGTTTCTATGGATGCTGAAAACACAGAAACATTTTCATCATATTTTCTGCAAGAAAAAACATGGAGAGAACTACACAATCGAAATGAAACATTACTGATGCGACTTTCTTGATCAGTTGAACATGGATGGGAACACGCAGGATGGGAAAGATCACATGAGTGTTTTATTTGTTTGGATTCACAGCAAGTCCCACATATTTTTTTCCATGACCTCTGACGCCTGACCATCATGCATTGAATTATGACGATTGTTTTCTGTTCTCTTTAGAGAATTGCCATAATCATTTGTTTTCTGATGTAGTTAAGGTGGTTGCTAAGGATGCTGAAAACACCAAAACATTATTGCATATCATTTACATTTTTAGCAAGAAAATTATTATTATTCAGCAGAGAATTTCATGATTGCAATGACGCATTACTGACACAAATCATATTTCATGTCACTGATTTTCACAGTGCTTATCAAATCAAGTATGTTTTACGTCGTTGAAAATTAAATGTATTGGTTGTCTTGCCAGTAATTTTAAGAATGACAACGTTGTCTGCTATTGCCACTGTGGGTGCTATGGACGTGTTATCTGTCAGAAATGACGTAACATCTTGGAATCAATACACATGCTTAGCATCGTGCTGTAAGCATGACTGTCATTTCACTTATAAATACTGGAAAATGGATGGCACATTTCCTGTTCCAGACAGTCAGTTATAAATCAACAGCACAGATATATCAAAGCCTAGACTGCATACTACATATCCGGCTTTCTTGGCTGGGTGGATACGACAAGCACTTTGGATCTGAGTATTAAGGTAATTTCACACCAACAGTAGTTGTTGCGCACCAAACGGTCCATTTGGGCCAAAAGCTCTTAGTTTGTTTCGTTTTCATTGGTGTAAAAGTATGAATCGCACTCGGGTGCGCACTAAATGACAGACTCTGGTGCGGTCCTTCTGGTGTGAACGCGAACTGGGACCAACGAAGGTACAAACAAACTATTCAAAATGCATCATGGGTGGGGATAGACGGGAGTCCCATGGAACGGTCAGAATGGGACACTTTCTCCAGGGGATCGGCCTGGGTCGGCCAGAGACGGCAGACAGATCTGTGTCTTTCTCCCCCCATGTTTTTCTCCCCCCATTTCCCATCTGCCCCTTGCCTGTATGCTAAATGGTAATAATTTTACTGCCTGGTGCAGACCAAATAAGCAAACTAGCGGTGTGAAAGTGCCCTTAGCCAGCACATTCCATCCGCATGATGCCACAACAATTCCTCCCCAAGCACTGTTGTTAACAAACTGTGTTGGTTATGTAAATCAATTTAATATGATGCTAATATAAATGCACCTTAATTTGAATATGATTATTATAAATAATTGGGCTGTACAATCTTGATACATTGAGTGGACTAGTGTTTTTGCAACCCTAATTCAAAACCTGCACAACTGCAAGCTGGCTTTACAAAAAAAAAAGGCAGACAAATATATCAAGGCTGTAGCAGAGCACATTGTTTGAAAAGGCAGCACACCAACACAGTCTTGGCCCAGGAGCGAGCAGTTAAAGAAGAAGGCCTTGTTATTGGCTTTACTTCCGCTGAGGTAACTTAATGCAAACTGAACACATCATCAGTGACGTCACCTGGGGTCATGGAGTGTTTCGGGTCTGTCGAACATCATACACTCTCACCCAGGCGACCCAGCTGGGGTTGATCAAGCCCCAGCTGTCATATTGTGAAGTTTGCGGACAAAACAGCAGTGGTCGATTGTTTTGCTTAAAGCCATTTTCATCATCAGATTATCACTATTAGTTCATTTTGACCATTACCTTATGTTTCATATGATTAGTAGGAGGTTCGAATAGTTTTGTGCCTGTTTGTCTTGTGGTTTAATTTATACCTTGATGCATTTCACTTTAATGTAAATGCAGGTGGTCAACAACTGACTACAGCTAAAGGAAAAGCTGGTGAACAGACTTTTCTTTCCAAAAACCAAAATGAGATGTCATACATTAACATCAGTGAAGACAGAGACAATCATTTCCAATTTCTGAGAGGCTGACTTCACTCCTTCTTAAATTGATACACCTTGCTGTGAAGATGTTAGATTATTCACTGAAGATGTTTTAGATGTCCATCTACATGCTGCTTCTGTGTAAGATCTACTGCGTTGAATGGCTGTAAACTGGCCAATCACTAAACTGACCAATCAGACCAGAGCGTCATACATTATTCAGGATGTGCAAAAACAACCCTGATACAGCCCAGCATATAATAGCCGGATTTAGAATGCAAGCATCGAGAGGCATAACCAAGTAGCTGGGATATTGTACGTGGACATTTGTACCCAGTATGGAGCAGAAGTGCCCAAATCCTGATGGGATGGGTGGTTTAGAACAAAGGGACTCTGGTATGTCAATACCAGAGTCCCTTTGTTTGCTGGTTAACTAACCAGACATAGTGGTGGTCGGCAAACAGCAGAAGAGGGCATGAATGGTAGAGGTGGTGACACCAGCAGACACCAAAGTTAAGAAGGAACATCTAAAGATTAAAAGGTACCAAGGTTTGAAAGCAAAGTGGTCCCTGTGGGAAGTAGAGCTCGAGTCCCCAAACTGGCAGAGGAGCAAAACAGCATGCCTAGGAACAGCTTCAATACTGCACAGGACCCTCAAACTCCATGTGCCTCTGGTAGAGAACCTCAGCTTGAGGAGAGGGAGAAAGGGATATTTATTGATTTTTTGATTATTGTGATTAAAATGTTTTTGGGGCAGCAAGGTGATACATCACTCAATGTCAGCTAGGATTGTCTCCAACTCCCTTGGAACTCCTGTAACACAGGATAAGGAGTAGATAATGAATGAATGAGTCAGCGAGCTGCAATTTTCATATTCATGTTCGGTCTTTTCCATCAGGTCAAGCAGTCCACTCACCTGTCTGTATCCCTCGGGCCCTCTTTTTATAATTGCAACAGTATCACCACAACATGAAACATGTATCCAAGATTACAGAAAATAAAAGATTGCATTGCAGTGTTTCATTTGAGAATGTCTGCTGATCTAATGGATTACACCTTGCAGCATTTGTCCCGCCACAACCAACCTCAATTTGTGCACTTCACAAAAAGGTGGACTAATAAGTGGACCTGTGGTCCAGAAGGTAATTGCTTATGTTACCGATTCCCCTTAGGGAGGAAAGATATGATGTCTCAGCCAGCACTCTTGGTTGGACCCACGCCAGTTATTTCCTGTGCAATCAGGCAACATTAACCTCCCATTCGGTTGTAAATTAGAAGCTAATTAGAAGGCGCTCACCATCTTCCATAAATAGTGCAAATGAAAAACGCATGATCAAATGACACTGTGGAGATATAGTTAGTGTTTTTATTGTTGCATTTTTTTTCTACCCTATTCTTTTCAGTCTCTTTTTCTTTCAAAGTCAGAGATAGTTTACAGTCCCCACATTGGATGAAATGAATTTCAGTTTTATTGGTCATTGTTACAGTACACTTATACAGTTCGCTAGACAACAAAATTTGATCTCTGCTTTTAATCCATTACACGTGTAAGCAGTGGGCTGCTCAAGCACCCGGGAGGTAGTTGGGGTTAAGGCTCCAGCCTTCTTAGTTTCAACACCAATGCTCTAACCATTAGGCTACCACTTCACTCACCATCACTCTTTCTCATAAATACAGTAAATAATAATGAAATAACAATATGCTGTATTACACAAACTCAGTAGTAACAGATACAAAATAAAGATAATATTGAAGTGAAAACTGTTTTTATCCAATTCTGCAGCATTGTCATTAAAATCATATACATGCAGTTGAGGAAATAATGTTATAGGCAAAGCTACAGACAAATACATATAGATTAATCATTGCCATTCTACTGGTTTAATCTGTATTATTTTGTCCTCCTCTAAAAACTTATCTGAACTGAGGATTCAGCAGGAAATTTTGATTGGATAGTTGTCAAAGATTCAGTCATCTTGGAGTGTACAAAGCCTCTGAAATGATGATATACATTTAAAATACTTTAAAGACATTAAAAAGTACTTAAAAACTGTTAAGGAGACCACCGGATTTTTTATTTTTACTATAAAATGCAATTATTTTTTTGTAGTTGAAACTACTTTTGAGTAACATCGTCATGACTACTATCTGACATCAGATCACTCAACATAGAGAAGCAGTTCAAGCCATTGTATCAGGCAGGTAAATCTACTGTAACTTGTCACACTGACACCTCCTGCCTAATATTATATAGGTCTGTGTCATGCCACCAAAGCAGCCATGACCCATTGAGACACTACAAGGCTTTTAGATATGATGTGTGAAATCTACCATCAAAATGTTAACCATAGATTCACTGACATTAATGGCCTCAATATATAAATATGTGAAATTATGGTAACAATTTCACATCATCGTTGCATATCATATTGTGTATGCTTGTAAAAACTACATACGTTTATCAGAATGTGTATATTTCTAAAACTCAATTGACTCAATTGTTGAACCGGTCCAGGAACAGAGTCCATCTAGTCTGGTGAGAGTTGACCCTACGGGCAGAGCGGAGCTAAGCTAGATTCTTGTGATCTGTTCAAACAATAAACGGATGAACTGAGCCGTCCAGCCAGTGTCTCCACTCTTGAAGTGCCAGCACCAACGCCAGAAGCTCTCAACTGCCCACATCATAATTTTCCTCAGCAGGAGACAGCCGCCTGGTGGTGGCTGAGCAATGGGATAGTAACGCCCCCATCCCAGTGTCTGAGGCATCTCCCTCCACAATTAATTGGGCCAAAGGATCTGGGTGAGAAAGGAGATGAGGCAGAAGAAAACATTTCTTTGAGGCTTCAGCCTCAGGTTACCAGACAAAGCTTTCCTTAACAGATGTTAGCTTTATTAGCAGTGTAGCAACCCAGTGGTAATTCCTAATAATCTCCGATAAAAATTTGCAAATCATTGGAAACACTGGAGTTGCTTATTTGTTGTGGGAGTGGGCCATTCGACCACGGCCTGAACTTTGGTAGGATCGGATCGCATTTGCCCCTTCTCCACTACGAAACCCCAAATGTGCACAGAGTTGACATGAAATTCACGTCCACTCTCAGAACGTCTCCAAAGGTAAAACAAACTATGTGTTATGATTCTGTTTGTGTTTATCTATTTTGTTGTTTTGGGATCGGCTGCTGTTTTTTCGTTGTGGGAGTGTTTTTTGTGTTCTGGTTGACAGGAGGTGGTGCTGGCTCTTTCCGGTGTCGTAACGAGGCTCAGCTGTTTGCAATCACCTGATCAGCCTGGCTTTATAAGGCTGATCAGGTGATTGCTGAAGTGTGTCTAGTCTACACTTCAGCGCTGGAGTATTCCACTTACCTTTATGGTACCTAAACTCTGAGATGATTGTGTCTTAGTTTTTGGATCCTGCTCTTACCCAGCTCTTCCTTGTCTAGTTCCTGCCTCGTTGCCGTACTGGTGAGCTGCCGTCTCCTGTCAACCTTTGTTTGCTGAGTGAGCTGTGCACCACTTCCTGATCTAACCGGCTGTGGAAGAATACTCCTGTGTTGAACTATTTTGTTATAATTAAAGACTATAAATCTGCTCTGCTCGCTTCTGCCTTTTGGGTCCGCCAAAAACGCCCATTACGACACTACGACTTTATTAATAAACAACAAAAAACGCTGGTTCTCAAAAAGAAGTAACTAAAATATGAACCAGGATAGCCACGGTCTGTAAGGAAACAAATACGTTAAACAGATACTAATTAAACACATGAAAGAAACACACTTTTTCCTAGGAGTACCACAACTTCGCCAGCTTCCACACACACACGACCATAGACATTTGACCGACATCACATCTAATCAGCACAGTAGCTCCAGCTTTCACCACCACCAGCTCACAATGATCTTCAGAACAAAGGCCCACGCCCACACATTCACATTCTCTCTCTCTCTCTCTGCCCAATGGCTCTCTCTCCTTTTAAGCCCCCTCATTATTGGAAACAGCTGTGTAGGAGGAGGGTCGACCTCACGTAGAAGGGAGGAGACAGAGCAAAGAGACCACACCTATGTACAAATAGACAGCCTCGGCCCTCGGGCTGTAACACCCCCACCCATAAAAAACAAACCCCAGTTTGTTTAATGAAGAGGGTGAACACAAAGAAACAAAACTCAAAAAACCTCTCCTTATCATGGGTGTTACCTTACCCATGAGAGAGTGCATCAGCTACGACACTGTCAGATCCTTTTTTGTGTTCAATCACAAGATTGTAACCCTGAACTGAAAGAGCCCACCGCATAAGACGATATTGATTATGGTTGTACATCTGAGCCAAAAACACAAGAGGGTTACAGTCAGTGTATACAGTCACGGGAAGAATGCTCAATCCAACATATACTTCGAAATGCTGTAACGCCAGAAGCATAGCCAGGGTTTCCTTCTCAATGGTGGAATAATTCAACTGATGACCCTTGAATTTGGCTGAGAAAAAACACACTGGATGTGGAATACCATCAGCATCATCCTGGAGCAGCACAGCTCCATGGGTGCACATGTGCCAATGCCAGCACAGTTTGCCCACAACCAACAGGTATAACAATCTGATAAACTGACCTAAAATCATCCCCCTCATTTTCCAACGGTGGAACCCATATACGCACCAGCAGTCCATCGTTAAAGTTCTCCCTCACTTGCTGCAGTCAGGCAATTAATCAAGGAGGAGCCCGACTTTTGAGCCTCATTAAGAGCTTGACAGTTGAGTGGCAGCATGATATCAGCAGCTATGACAGTCTCAACTGCACTGTTAAATTCTTTTAGCTGACTGTCTACTTGTTCACTAGTAGGGGGCAGTTTGTCCTCAGACAAATTGACATCCTGACTCCTGGCTTGAGCTCTTGTTAAGACACCAAATATCTCCAACTCATCTGATTCAGAAGCAGGAACTGGGACACTCACTACTTCTGGAGTAGGATAAACTTTACCCCAAGCAATGTCATTTCCCACAATGAAGTCAACATAGAGTCCTGGCGATCTTCTCAGCAGTCCGAACCACTCGCTGCAGGCGACTGCAGTCCATGGCAGTAGTGTTGTCGTACCATGCTGTGATGCAGCTGGTTAAGATGCTCTCGACGACACAGCTGTAGAAGTCGCTGAGGATCTTGGGTAACATACCAAACTTCCTCAGCTTCCTCAGGAAATACAGCCATTGCTGGGGGTCCAGCTGTGTGGTGTTCAACGTCCAGGTAAAGTCCTCGGTGATGTGGACACCCAGGTATTTGAAGCTGCTCACCCTCTCCACTTCAAGCTCCTGGATAAGCGATGGTTGATGAGGTCTCCTCTCCTTCCTCAGGTCCACTATCATCTCCTTTGTCTTGTTTGTGTTGAGGGAGAGGTTGATGTCTTCACACCAAGTCATTTCCAGCCACCTCCCTTCTATAGGCCGCTTTGTTACCTCCAGTGATGCGACCAATCACTGCTGTGTCATCCACGAACTTCAGGATGATGTTGTCCTTGTGGGAGGTGACACAGTCGTAGGTGAACAGGGTGTAGAGGATGGGGCATACATCCTTGGGGAGTGCCCAGACTGGGGCCTGCCAGTCAGGAAGTCCAGGAGCCAGTCACAGAGGGTGGGGTGCAGGCCAAGTGTGAACAGTTTGTGTGTGAGTTTGTGGGGGATGACCGTGTTGAAGACAGAGCTGTAGTCAACAAAGAGCATTCTGATGTAGGAGTCTTTGTTTTCCAGGTGGAAGAGGGAGAAGTGGAGTGCAGCTGAGATAGTGTCTGAGGTGGACCTGTTTGGCCGGTATGCAAATTGAAGGGGGTCCAGTGTATCTGGTATGCAGCTCTGAATGTGGGCCATGACCACTCTCTCGAAGCACTTTGTGACAATTGGAGTAAGTGCTACTGGCCTGTAGTCATTCAGACAAGTGGGTGAGTTTTTCTTGGGGAGGGGGACAATGGTTGTGGTCTTGAAGCAGGTGGGAACAGTGCTCTGGCTGAGGGAGAGGTTGTATATGGAGGTGAGGACGTTGGCCAGCTCGTTGGCACATGTTCTGAGTGCCCATTCCAGGATGTTATCTGGTCCTGTTGCCTTGCGAGGGTTGATTTTCCTCAGTGTTCTGAGCATGTGGCCTGTTGAAACTGTTGGGGGTGGGAAGGGTTGTGGAGTGGTCTGGGGAGTCTGGGTGTGTGCAGGCCTCCTCTCTGTGGTGTGGCTGGAGATCTCAAACCAGCTGTAAACGGTAATGAGGTTGTCCAGCAGGCTGCGTGTGGAGCTGATGATGCTGGTGGAGGTCCTGTAGTCGGTGATGTGTTGCAGGTCTTGCCACATCCGCCTTGGGTCAGCAGTGGTGTAGAAACTGTCCAGCTTCTCTCTGTACTGCCTCTTAGCCGCTGTAATGGCTTTTCTCAGTCCGCACTTTGCAGCTTTGTACTCAGTCTCATTGCCAGATTTAAAAGTAAGGGAGTGAGTACGCAGCATGCATCATGCCTGACCGCTGATCCAGGGCTTCTGGTTGGGGAACTTCCTGAATCGTGTGATGGGCACAATGTTATCCACACAAGTGCTAGTGTACCCAGTCACAGAGTCAGCATAGTCCTGTACGCTGAGGAGTCCTCCAGAGTGGCTGCAGCTTTAAACACATCCCAGTCTGTCTGAGCAAAACAGTCCTGCAAAATGCTCTCAGATTCTGGGGTCCAACGTTTGACCTGTTTGGTCACAGGGTTTGTCTGCTTTAGTTTCTGTCTGTAAGTCGGGTACATGAAGAGGGATATGCAGTCTGAGTGACCAAAGTGGGGGTGGGTTGCAGCCTTGTATGCACCCTGTATATCTTTGCTGTGATCCCGGCGTGGTACGCGCCGTGTGTTGTTCTTCCAGGTATGTAGCTCAGTCTGGCGTTGTGAGGCTATTCAAAGGTAACAGTCCTGTGTTATAGTTTGGCATGTTGGATCGAGATATGTGGCTGTCGCCCTGTGTGTCTGCCATAGCTGCAGATGCCTAGCGTGCCAAGGTGTGCCGGCTACATAACCACATTGGTAAATAGTGCTGTAGATTTAACTCAATTAGTGAGCGTTTGTGTGTTGGCACTCTTTCATAGCATGCCTAGCAGTAGGCCATTGTCTGCCCTGCCTTGACTTTTCTTTTTGGCTTTGTTGCTTTTTCTTTTCTTTTGTTTTCTGGCTTTTGCCTCATTCCTCTAGGCCTAGTAGTATTGGTAGTAAAGGAGTTGCCTTGCTTCTCTGTCTTCGGTATATGAAATATTTTAATAAAGCATATGGGGGAGTGGTTTAAGTGTGTTCAGCCCCACACCATGGCTCGTTAAGTGGGGTTGGGAGGTTAACCGCAGTAGTTGTGCATGGTCTGCATGTTTGCATGTCTTCATTTGTTTATTTTCAGTTTGCTGTGATTTTGATTGATGGATTAATAGATATTTTGGGTTGTTTTTCTTTGTGTACTGGAGCATGCAGTGACCATGCTAGCAGCTGAGTGCAGGTGGCCGGTCATGCTGGTTACACCACTGTGGATTTTGGAGATCGCTGAACATTATTGTTGGAAATAAAAAGAATGACATGAATGTCTTTTATATAGCTTGAGTTAAGATCTATTTTAAGATTTTAGAATTAATAAAAATTTGTTACAATATTTTGAAACCAATCGTGCCTGTATTCATTTGTGCGCTTACCTGTGCATGGGTCGTTTGGGAAACCCCCTTAAAGAAATGTAAGTAGAGTGATCCCAGAAATCTTTAGGTGCAAATCCTAAGGTGGCGTTGTCGGTGTTAAAATTCTTTAGATCTGCCACTTGCAGGTTAACTAATTTATGCTGTCTCCCTCGATCGCCACAAGGGGAATGTTTTTGCTGATGTCAAAAACAACAGGTGAAACTGACTTAACAGTTGAACAAGGTACCGACTGTAATTCCAACTCCCGCATCCATATAGCTGTCTATGTCTCTATTTTCTTGAGTTCCAGCTCCTTGCATAGCTGAAACTCTCTCTCCCAGTCCTCTTTTTCAAGCTGAATATGGGCAAGAGGATATCGGGTCGAAGTAGACAGCAGAGTAGTTCTCACACGTGGCAGAAGGCATCAAATTAGAAATAAGCTAATTCTGTGCATTAAATTGTAAAATTTCTCGGTTTAAACGTTTGTTATGTTATCTGTGTTTTGTTGTGAATAAAATTTTGGCTTGAGTGATTTGAAAGTCTTTAAATTTTTGTTTTATTCAAATTTTTCAAAAGTCCCAATTTTTATCGAATTTGGGTTGTAATACTTAAGAAGAATTATATATAAACACACATTCTTAATTTCTTGATTATTTGAATTGTTATCGAACATCAGGTCATCCAGTGCTTCTTACACTCCATTTTTTTGACAGGCAGTTTTTGAATGCAGGATGTTGTAGGTAAATTGATAATTACTTTTTATATGAGGCTCACTCCATTTTTGTGTTGTAGTGGTGAGAGGAATTCTTTATGATCTATAATCAATATCATCTCTGACTGGAAAAAAATGTAAGGCATGTATCTGCCTGGATGCATTACAGCTTGATCATTCTTAGGAACAAGACAGAAAGAGTCAAAGAAAGGGCTCTGTTATTTGAGGAGTCTTGATCAGGCCATCAAAGCTTCCTTGATCAACACCCTTAACCTCCTCCTGATGCAAAATAACCTCCCCCCGGTGGTGGAGATGGAGGTGGAGTTAGGACAGATGAAATGGAGAGGAGGGTGTGGCGTGAATTTGAAGGGATGGAAGACGTCTCCTACAGTAGGACTAAGCCAAGAAGGATGAAGATGGATGAAAAAGATTAATAGTGAGGGGGGGACAGAGAGAAATAATGCAGAATGATCGAAGGAAGCAATTTAAAAGAGACTAGAATATGACGTGTGTGTGTGTGTGTGTGTGTGTTGTGTGTGTGTGTGTGTGTGTGTGTGTGTGTGTGTGTGTGTGTGTGTGTGTGTGTGTGTGTGTGTGTGTGTGTGGCGTGTTGGATTGGGTATTGTTAGATATTCCTAACATTGCTCCTTCTACCTTGTAGCTTAAGTGTGATACAGTTTTATATCCATTCTGTACTGGGGATTATGCTTATTTTATTTACGCAGAACAGAAATTGTATGTTGATTAGTTGATGTTAAGTGATTTTTTATATACTCCTACAGAAGAGATTGTCTGGTTTTGTTCATCTTACAGTGTGTTGTGAATTGGCACTATACCAATCAAATTGATTTAAACTGAATAAATGATTACAATGTGCATTCTGTATGTGGTTGAATAAATGAGTGTGTAAGGTGCATCTGTAGACTTGTCAATGCTGTGAAAAAACTTTTTACCACTTGGTGAGTGGAGTGAAGAGAGTACACATGGGGTAAGAAGAATGATCTGTACAAAGTAATGAACAGCTGAGAGTCTAGCTGTGAACAGTCAAACAAGTTTTACACAATATTAAAAGTCCTAGAAATAAATAAGGTATTTTGAACACCAGTCTTTAAAAAACCAAATACACTGGTCAATTATTATTAGATTAGAACATATCTCGATGTTATGTGGAACATGCAGTTACATGCTGAACTTGCCCTGAAAGTTGAATTCTTACAACCACGGCCAAAGTGTAAAAATAATAGCCAATAAAAAATGTTGGAGCACAGTGATAATGTTACTGATGAACTGCCAGTTCTCTCCTACTGTCTCTTTTGGCCCGTTATCTGTTTTCCCCTATAACTTCCTCTCGATTTTAAAGCAAAAAGGTCTATCTGATGCTATCTCTTGTCTCTCTTGGCTTTAATGTTAGCAGATTCATTAGTAAGGGTGAATCCAATCAATGCATAGGAGAAGGGGCAACAATCTTGGGCACTTTTCCCACTGACTGCTGCAGGCTAGAAGATTAGATGGGGTAAGAGAGACACCACATCTGTGAAGAAGAAGAAGCATTTCATTCAGTGCTGCAACAATAAATCACATACGCATTCATCAACTTCACCTCCATTTTTCTACGTGCCCGGCACATCTCCTCTTGGATACAGAAATGCAAATCTTCCTCCTCCTTTCCTATTCATTTTTTTTTTTATTATTTTACCATACGGACTCCACAAAGGATTGGAGAGTGGCACCGCGTTTTTACAAATCAGCATGAGTACTGGTTGATTTATCCTCAAACTTTCCTCTTTCCGCTTTCTTCCATTTCCTCATCCCTTTACCACTGAAGCCTGGTGACGGCTCTCCTTCCTCTCTTCGCTCTCCTGTTTCCAAAGCTTTAACTTCATTGTCTCAGGCCCCACTCTGCTTTCATCTTAAGACAAAGATTTATGTAAATCTTTGGGGCGGGCGTTAATGCGGAGTGCGTGTGAGAAATAGCATCCCTAAATCGTGGCATTGTTGTTGAAAATGACAAGGCAGGCCTGTTAATCCTACAATGCGATCATCCAAATGTGTCATAATGCAGTGTGTAGGCAAGCAAATCTGAATATCAAAAAGACAGCACACACCTCTTATACAGTGCCATGAGTACTTCCACTGCTAACACTCTACTTCCCTCTATCATCTTCTTTCTCTGTGTCCCTTTTTAAAGAAGGAACACAAGGGAATCAAACACAAGTCTCACAATATGAAGAATGTTGTGGAGCAAAAATTGCAATCACATTGAGTTTTTCTATATTATTTTGCTTGTTTTCTCTCGCATCTGAAAGATTTGATTCATTCATATAATCACAAACTACTTCTGTGTCATTGTCTACGTGGCTTTGAATATTAAATGGAATAAATTTGTGGTTTCTGCTTCGCCACAAAAATGGATTTCTTTCAGAAACAGCAATAAGAAGCTTTGTATTCAAACAATATGCATATACTTGAGGAAACAAAGGGTTGTATCAGCACACCTCATGTGTCAAGCTTTTTAGCTGCTCCATTCTCTGATTCATGTGCAGCGCCGCACTTGGGGATCAAAGTGAAAAAAGTCTGATGGGAATTCATTTGCTGGGTAACATAGGTAAAGTGAGGCAGTGACCAAAGAGATATGTGATAGCATACCTAACCAGGAAGCAGGTAAATGTTCATAATTACAGCCATGTCTGTGGACTCCCTTCTGATTGGTCATGAAACCACTGCCATAATTAAATACATGGCCCAGGCCCTTCACTCCCAGCTTTATAAACTGACACAGTGTCAGTACTCATCTGAACCCTTCTCTCCTTCTCTTCCAAACCCCTACACCCATCCCCCTCCTTCATTGCTCTGCCATCGAGTCAGGGAGGAGCTCTGCAGGGGGATTTTGTCAGGGAGAATTGCGGCGTTGATCTTGAAGGCTTAAGACCCTACTGTACCTGTCAACAGAGTGGGTTTGGTACTGACGACCAGCAGCTTAAGTCATTTGAAGTTGCTCTATTTAATGAGGAGGAGAGGAGGTGCAGTGAATGCTGACAGCCAGTCAGGGTCTTGAAATAATTCGATACCTCTGAATAATCAGAGGTGTCTGACTTAATCCAACTCCCTCCCTACATCTCTGTTTCACACTCACACAGGCACACACACACACACACACACACACACACACACACACACACACACACACACACACACACACATCCATGCACACACACTTTAAGATCATGGAAAATAAAATAGGTTGCCGGACTAATAATGAGAAAATGGTGGCAGAGAAGGGAACATCGTCGTCCTTTTGTTTTGTGGACTGACTCTATGACTCAAATAAATCACAATGTGTTTCTTCTTTAAGAAAATGGTATTCTGTCATTATGTATGGTCTTCTTTTATTCATGCAAAAATACTAAAAACAAAAATCCTGGCCAAAAGATTAAATCAACTATACCTGTAATTATTCATATATTTATTATGTTGAAATTAACCATTTGCTCAAAGTGAGAAAATCTTGTGAATAGATATTCAGTTTGTTATATATAGGCTACATATATATATAATATAAAGAAAATATTCACATCTGGAATAAACAACAAAGCTGTAGCTTAAATAAATGTGATACACTTTCTGCATTGTTTGATTGTTCATTTGATTGATTAATCGTTCAGGAATAGCATGACCCTCACTGCTTTATTATGTGCTTCAGTGCTCAGAGATTTGTTTGCCAGTGTTATATTATGTGAATCACATGTGAATGTGATTTTTAATCTCTGTTTTAAGCGAGGCTTCACTTCTTCCTTTTTCATTCCTTTTCTTATTGGGTCTCATTACTTTGCTCTCACTTTCTCTCTGTGGCTGGGATAATCCCCCCTGTAGGGGACTTCAAAGTGCACGCCAACCAGGGGAAAAGCCTTAATTACCCATTTGCCTCAAAACTCAAGCCAAATCACAACCCGCCCAGGTCTGGCCAACTCCGTGCTCCTGCCTAATTGTGGGTCTAGTTTTCCTTTTTCTTTTTCCTCCTCTGCTGTGAAAATGGGAAGATGACTCAAATCAAATTAGAGGAAAATCTTAAATATGAGACGAGAGAAACATGAGATGAGAGAGTTTGTGACTTATGATGATTTCCCTTTGCGTATTTTTGAAGAAAATTTTAATGTTGTCATTCATTTATTTTTTTGCAATAAAAACAATAAATAAATCATCACTGTTTTCTTCCAAAGATTTCTTCCAAATCAGATTCAGTTGTTCATATTAACTCTCACAGGCTGAGTAGAGGGAGTCATATTTTCCCACTACATTTTAATCAATCCTTGACCTCAAATTAGTTACATCTTATTTTAAAGCTTCTCTTGTCCTCTGTAATAATCCTAATTCACAGAAAAAAAGAATACTGCATTGTAGCGGTTTGGGATTTGTTAAAATTCTATACAGATATGAACCTAAAATTGTATTGCATTGCAATGCAACACTTTCATATGGAGAGAAGCAACCATTCACACTAATTTAAAATTTACAGTCTCCAATTAACCTAACCCCAATCTGCATGTATTTGGACTGTGGGAGGAAGCTGGAGGGAACCCACACAGACAGGACAACATGCAAACAGAGACCTCATCAGACCTCATGAAGACTTCATAACGTGTCTTTTTTGTATTAATATTAATTTTCTTTTTTTTAATTACACACAAGTATATGTAAAATTATGTTGTTCAATATAGAAAGGTTTGTGTCAATGCTTACAACATTATCATTATATTATAAAACCCTCTGGTCACACCCGAGCAGTAGTATGACAATACTTGTGTGTGTTTCAGTCAAGCTCAAAGAATTAGATCTTCTCCAATGTTCCTCCATGACATCACTGTCATAGAATAATGAACTGGAATAACTGATAACTGATAGTCTCGTTTCGTCTCGTCTTCTACCACTTATCCAGGTCTGGTCCCAGACACCCTACGATAAATTGAGAGCTTCGCCCTTGGGCTCAGCTCCCTCTTTACCACAACAGATCGGCTGAGCGCCTGCATCACTGCAGACGCTGCTCCGATACGTCTGTCAATCTCCGGCTGCCTTCTCCCCTCACTCGCGAACAAGACCCCGAGATACTTAAACTCCTCCACTTGGGACAGCGTCTCCTCTCTGACCCAGAGTAGGCAATCCACCCTTTTCCGGTTGTGAACCATGGTTTCAGACTTAGAGGCGCTGATCCTCATCCCAGCCGCTTCACACTCAGTTGTGAACCACTCCAGTGAAATTGATGAAGCTTGATGAAGCTAAAAGAACCAAGGCATTCCATAGAAAGCAGAGACAAGATCCTACAGTCAACAAACACTTTGCTGCGCCTAGAAATTTTGTCCTTTCTTGAAGACCACCACCCCACCCCAGAGGCACCGCCCCTGATGTCAGTGCAATGTTGCACAGGCGTGTCAGCCAGGACAGACAGCCCAACAACATCCAGAGCCTTGAGGAACTCAGGACGGATCTCACCCATCCCCGGTACAGCTTTTTGACTGTAGCGATGACCTCACCCCCAGTGATAGGAGAGTCCACCTCCAAGTCCCCAGACTGTGTCTCCTCTTCAGAGAACATGCTGGTGGGATTGAGGAGATCCGCAAAGTATTCCTTCCGCCGCCCAATGATGTCTTCAGTTGAGGTCAACAGTACCCCACTACAACTGTAAACAGTGTGAGTTGGGTTCTGCTTCCCCCTCCTGGGTCACCGAATGGGTTGCCAGAACCTCTTCGTGGTTGCCTGAAAGTCTGAGCCGCAACCGCTTGGGCGGCCGGTAGCTGTCAGCTGCCTCAGATAGTCCCACAGGACAGCCACAACCTATGGGACTTCTTCTTCAGCTTGACGGCATCCCTCACCTCTGGTGACTACCAGCTGGTTCTGGGCTTGCCGCCGCAACTAGCACCAGCAGCCTTGCGACCACAGCTTGAACACTGACCACTCAGTCTCAGTGTCCATCACTGGACCCCATGGATGTGATCAAAGCTCTGCCGGAGGTGGGAGTTAAAGATCACCCAGACAGGGTCCTCAGCTAGATGTTGCCAGCAGACCCTTAGATTCCGTTTGGTTCTCCCCGGTCTGTCCGGCATCTTACACCGCAATCTGATCCAGCTCACCACCAGGTGGTGATCAGTTGACTGCTCCTCTCTTCACCCGAGTATCCAAAACATATGGCCTCAGATTGGCTAATAAGACTACAAACCGTCGGCCTAAGGCGTCCAGGTGCCAGGTGCACTTCCTAAGCATAAGGACATCCTTATGCTTGAACATGCTTATGGCCAGACTGTGACTAGCACAGAAGTCCAATAACTGAAGACCACTTGAGTTCAGATCGGAGAGGCCGCTCCTCGCAATCACACCTTTCTAGGTCTCACTGCCGGCTACATCCAGGAACTCAGTGTAGCAGGAAATTTCTCTGATTATTACACCGTAGTCGGTATAGTTCCAAGTTCGGATCTGCCCAGAAAATCGCCACATTTGATATCCATTGGTCTTTATGTCTGTTATAACTACACAAGTCCCAACTTATAAATAGGAAAGAGATAAGATTAATTTGCCACTTCTGGGAGAGGTGATAACAGACAGGTTAGGTTGTGCTCAGTTAAACTAGCATAGGTGCTGTCAGAACCAGTCACTGCCTGCAATAACACAGGAATGATTTTAATCGCTTGTTTAAATGCAGAGGATTTGGGGGAAAAAAATCATAAAATGGTGGTGTGTTCCTTTAATGCTGGGTCTGAAGTACGTATGCAAGTTTTTTGTGGTTTCTTTGTGTTTTCAAATATGAAGAGGAGAACCTTGAGTGTAGCAGCAATGTTTCTTCAATCCAATTTTATTCAGTTGTCCCATTCATCAATTACAACAGTGACCACTACTATTGTACAGCCTTCCTAGCATTGACAACGACGAGAACCTAAGATTCTGCCGATGTCCGATGTAAGTGAGTCATTCTGGTAGTTCAGGGATAGATCGCACAGGTTATATGCACAAAAGTAGTGGCAATACATAAATCATGCATCCATGTGGCTGTGTTGTGGCTAGTATGAGGTTGTCATGACCCCACAATGCTTTAATGTGTCTGACATTAAAGCATTATGAGCCCAGTTGTCATCTTCAAAGGAAACCTATGTGCTTGGGCAATATGGCTGCCACATTCAGGGTATTAAATTAATTCTCTTGTTTTTAGTCAGGTAGCATCCAACAACTGCTGCAGCTTATCTAACTGCCTGTTATCACTACTAATGAATGCATATTTGGCAAAATGTAAATTTCTCCAGGTGTTGAATATTTATTTATTTATTTATTGACATTAAAACTGGACAATTACCACTTTTGCTACTTGTGCTACTCTTGTTTGGATCTGCCTTCTACTTTGGGAAAACAACCAGAATGCTTTGATGGAGCATGGTTTGCTATATGCAGTGATAAAGTTGGTATTGAAAATGTTTTCAAAGGGAATGCATGGCCCTGGTGTGCATGAGCACAGGGCCATGCCAAGACCTTTGGAGGGGCAGGGGCTCACATTTTATATGCAATATTAGTATAATATACAACCCAACACCATATAAGACTGAGAATAAGTAACTCTCCCTGGTTATACATTTAACACAATATTAACATCAATAATACAATGATACATTTATTTGTATTTAGCTATGAGCCTAATTTTGCTGCCTGTCAGAATGAAAATCATATGTTTAAGGTTTTTGGTTCACAGTTCTCCCTTCTGTTATTAACATGTGATTAATTAAGCTTTTGGATCTCCAGTTTAGCTCACTCGTGACAGTCAGCTTGCCGAGAGTAGCCCCCTTATCGAATACTTTAAGCAAGCTAGGTTAATGACATAACGTGACTGTTATTTACTCATAACAAACTATACAGCACTCCAACACGACAGCATACTTGTTACGATGTTGAAAAGCCATTTCAAATTGATTGCCTTTATCCTTCAAATGACGATGCAAACAGAGATTAATGTTGCAAATAGTTTATTTTTTCAACATCAACTCAATAGTTTGGCTGTCCCTAGTATCTTACCTTGGCTTCTTTTCATTCCATTGTCTCTTGTCTCTTGTCCAGAACGACTGCTGATGTGTGCCTTGAGATGCTGTCATCTCATTTGACTCCCATCCACCCCCCCACCCACGGCACGTGCATGATGTACTGCCAGACTTCACTGTGGTTTGGTTGCTTAACTTTCCTCACATTGTGATCAGTCGAAAGGTCAGAAAACCTGAAGTGTCACTGCAGGCATCTGTCAGTCAAATTATATTCCTGTAAGTATATGTCCTGTTTAAATACAGTATATTGTGAACATTGAGAAGAAAATGACTGAGGTGGGGAACCACCCTATTCTTAATGATCTAACATTACTTGCCAGGAATTAAACAGGAGAAGCCAAGTCGGCAAACAGGAGGCAGCAACAATGTGCATGTGACATTGCTCTGTCACAGGATCACAGCAAATGATCTGTTGAACTTCACTGTACAGGATTTGTTATGCCAGTGGTATCAGCTGTTTCTGTGATGGTTTTAACTAAGTCTGTGGCATATGCCAATATGAAGTGTGGAATTGATTAAAACAAAAACAGGAAACACAAAAGCATCAGGAACATTGGCTGACAACACTTAGTCATAAGAAAAATACATTATGCCCCTTTGCTACTTCATGCTTTGTTTAAAGAGGTAATGCTGATGGGAAATTCAGCGGCTTTCAGAAATGTATCTGATGTTTATTTCTGAAAGTACTGATAAAATGAAATGCACAAGTACAGTTGATTTTTTTTTATCAGCAACTCTGATCTACAGTATGTTATCTTATGTGCATATGATATAGGGTGTTGCATTCACGTTTAGTAGCAATAAATGTGTTTGTAGCTATTAAAAATTCAGTACAAGAAAAACATTTCAAATTTATTTTGTAATTTAGCTCAAAGAATAAAATGAGACAAAAAAGCAGAGGATGGAGAATTGTAACAGCTTGTATTTGTGCTCTGTTCTCATGCCCAGAAATATCAACAGGGAGGCATGTGCCTGAAAACTAACATGGAGGTCACAATGGTCAAGGAGAAGACTCAAACCCCCACCCTCATCCCAAACACAAAAATTCAATGCCAGTGCCATTTAGAAATCACAGACAAATAAAAAGAAAAATGTCATGAAAAAAATAAAAACAGTGTAGAAAACTATGTACAAAAAAGTAAACAAGACTTGTGTTTCTGTCACTCATAGTCATCAAACAACCCCCTCTCTGTACATTGTGATTCATTACAACAGTACAAATAATCAGCTTTAGTTTATCCTATAAGTTAAAAAAAAGCAAGTGCCAACGTATTTATAAACCTTTTAGAAAGATATTCCATACCAGAATAAGACGACAGAGGAATATTAGAGTGATTTCCTGAAAATCAAAACTAACACTCCATCATTTTAAAGTGAGGAAATCAAATCCTCTGTGTAAATGAAGTGTCCAAACCTCTCACCCACCAAACTCCCACACCAAATCCAAGTGTGTTACAGCTCTTTCTTTTTGAATTCATTTTTTTATTTCATTACACCCAAGGCAGAATAAAAGTTACTAAAACGTATTACTTTGACAGTTACAGTGACAAAACAGTTTAAGAGACCCACAATTTAAGTTGGACTGCAAAATAATAAAAAAAACAACAATTTTCTATTTTTGTAAAATGCCCAGGCAATCTCCAGTGTTATTACAATACTGGTATACTTCAACCGTAAACGTGTAAACGTGTGTGTGTGTGTGTGTGTGTGTAGTACTATCCATCACCAAATTTTTAAAAAGAGAAGAAAAATCAAAAAAACAACAACACACATTGCCAGCACAGCTTTTAAGTGATATTTTAGAAACAAACTCAAAAAAAAAATACTTTTATGTTTGTTGAAAGCACACATACACAGTATTATTTATTTAACCCCTGTTCCAATACTGTAAACTTATTTAAAGAGTATACACATTTTTGTTTGTTTGTTTGTTTGTGTAGTTCCTGATTTCTGTCCTGGTCTTCCTTGACTTTTGTGTGGCTTTTGTTCTCTCCCGGAATTTGCTGTTGAGGGACAGGCTTTCTTGATCAATGAATTTTCTCTCTCTCCACATCACACACACACTGTTCATTATTGTTGAGATATATATATGATTGTGTCTTTAAATGTACATATGTATACATATATACACACAGACACATCACTATTGTGCTGGACATTCCAAAATTTTGACCGAATTCAGGACCATACCAAAAACAGTAACAGGGTCTATTTTAATGGGGGGGCAAGGGGCATTTTTGCCTAAAGTTAGCCATTACTATTCATGGGATGAGCAACATGCTAGTGTGTGGTGACCACAGAGGAAGACTTAACATAGATTTAACATATTTATTTACCATATTTTAAAACTTATAAAATTGATCAGTTTCAACTATAAAATAGATTAACAGGATGCATGTACAGTATTATGCCTTGCTGCATCAGTGAGCCATTCGAAAAAGGCTGAAAAAGAGTAGATTGAAGAGTGATACTTACTCTGCTTCTTGTTGAAGATTTCCCTCCCAAAATCTCTGCTATGTCCTGAGGATCATGTGACAAGAGGAATAGTCAGTGGGGGTATTTGTAGTGATAGCCATCAGTAACAGGGAGGACATTCAACATGGTTTTAAACCTTTAAAAATCAATTCATTTATCAAAACATAACATTTGATCAGAAATTTGACAAATAAGATTATGCAACAATAATGAACATAGAATTTGTTTGATTTTTATTAGAATTCTAACTGTAATTGAGCAAACATTAATGGGGACACATCAGTTTCGCCTATTTGCAATAAAATCTGATACATTTTTCGTCCTTTTTACATGTGTGTTTCATGGTAGAAGGGTGCTTACCATTTAAAGTGGGATTTTAGAAATAAATATTTGGATATTTTTAAATTTACCATTTAATGTGATGGGGACTCAAATGTATCGAATTGTAGGAATGACCCTGTTACACATTAAAGACTCATCTTTTTGTTCAATTTGATGGTTCAATGATGCATTTGTCTCTGACAACAAATAGGAAGATTGTTATTAAAGGCACACTCATGTCAACTTGAATGATCGTACAAAAACTGTCTGCACTGGGATAACCAAGTCAAACAACTCTGGGCACTTCAATGTCAGGAGATCCCAAGCTCTAGACCCTCTTTTCTGTTCAGCTTTCTGTATGTGACAGATAGAAAATAATAAGGTGTGGGTCATTTATAAAGAACTTATATTGGCAAAATTATATCAGATCCAATTTAAAATTTAAAAAGTGCCAGTATGAGAGAAAACTGGGGTCATGATATTTGAAATGACAAAATGAACATGGTGCATGCTGGTGATGCTTTGTCTTAGTATTAGTCCTATTATCTGAGCAGATACACACACATATTTCCTCTTCTACACAAAAGTGTCTCACTAAGGTGTAACTGGAAATTCTTACCACACAGGTGGCAATAATTAGATTATACAATTGTAGAATCACTATAACAAGACTAGTCAAAATTTTCAACTCGTGTCATTTCAACAAATTGTAATATATTTTAGCATAAAAATGCATAGCAGTGTTGATTTTATAAATTAATACAATAAAGTGTGACATATTTCCTGCAGAAATCCAAAAAAAAGGTGGTGTAATCTGCTTCATATGCACATACAATTATCCCTCCCTTATCTAATTCATGTTATAATCAGAAGCTGCAACTACCTTTTGAAATAAGGATAAACTTTAAACAGGGAAGCAAGAACTGTCCCTAATGATCTCAACATATGATGTAAATGGAGACACCTCTGGAACATAGAAATGTGATGAATTTTTAAAAGTACTATAGCTCACCCTGAGATGTCCATGTGCTTGCACTAATATTTAATTCATCCATCTCTTTCTGTGTATTATAGATCATGACTTCATGCAAAATATAAACATGGATGTTTGAATGTGGCTAAATGGCAGTGAGTGAAGGGGGTATGGAAAGCAAAAAAAAAACTGACGGTGGTTGTCAGGGCTTGGTACTTTGTACCAATCAGCAGCTGCCTTGTCTAGAATCTCTTTCTTCTGTCTAGTTATGGTGTCTACAGGAAAAAATCAAATGTGACACTCAGTGCTACATATGCAATTACACTGACATGTATTAGAAGGATTGTTGTCCGCATATCATCATCATCATGTAAATGCACTAATTCTAGCACCCAACCTCCAAATTAAAGATTGAATTCATCTTCTCTCCAAGAAATCACAAGTTTATCATAATATACAATTTCCTACATGTAGCGACCAAAAAGTTGACAAAAAACTGACTTCTAAAAAGGCTCTCAAGAAATCATGTGGGTTACTAAATATCAAAATGAAAGTAAAACAAGAATCTTTAAATATGTCTAAATAAAAATGTACCTGCATATGCCAAAATACAAAATCCAATAAATTAAGCAATTATTGCACAGTTAAAGGCTCCACATATGTTAGAACTCAGAGTCAGAGTGATTGTTTAAAAAGGAACACCAGATGAGGCTTCAATTGGTGTTGATATATCTGTTTCACTTTTTTTCTCAGTTGGCTGTTTCTTAGGTAATAACACAAATTGACCCAAAGTAATTTCAGGAAAAGAGTATCCAGCTTCCCTGTTTTTTTGTTTGTTTGTTTGTTTGTTTGTTTGTTTAAAGTCTAAGTGTGGCACAGAGTATGGAATTAGAAAACTTGCTTCAGGTGCTCTCTGCTTGTTCAATTTTGACCTCATTGGTCATCAGATGTTCTCCATGCCACTTTTTCATGTGTTTTTCCAGAGTGCTGTACACGCTGAAGGGCATTTGGCAAATGTCACAACGATAGACCTCTTTACCAAGCTGGCCATGTGTCTTCATGTGGCGTGTAAGTTTGGAACTCTGAGCGCAGGCATAGTTGCACAACTCACACTTGTAGGGCCTTTCACCAGTGTGACTACGCCGGTGTACTGTCAGGTTGCTACAGTTCTTGAACACCTTACCACAGAATTCACAGGTGTCACACCTCCTGCCATCCTTGGAGCTAGGTCGACCAGGGCCGGGGCCTCCAACCATATGAGGCGTGCTGCCCCCACTGGCAGTGCCACTGCGGCCTGACAGGCCACCATCCAGCAGGTCACCTGGAGGTGTTGAAAACCGCAGGCTGCCATTCTCTGATGAGTGCTCAGAGGAGGTGGCAAATGGAGATTGTCTGGAATCGGTGAAACCTAGGAAAGGATCTTTGATGAAGTGCCGTGAGGCAGCATAGCCGACCAACCATTGGGAGTAGACATTCTCAGATGGGATGTGGGGTGCTGGAGGAATGTCCAAGTCCTTCTCAATCTTGATCCTCTTATTTGAAGAGTTGGACAGACTGGGGCTAGTGATGGGGGTGGGCTTACGAGGGAAAAGGCCTGAGAAAGAGTCATCGGAGCCACAGTTTCGTCCATTAATGGTGGTCCTCTCTTCCTGTAGGTGTTGGCCCATTTCTCCAGCCACAGAGTCTTCACTCGCAGTGTTCCGCTGCCCATCCCTCTTAGAGAAGGGAATTCTTTTACGATTGTCAACTATTAAATTATTGTACTGCTGTATAGAGTTGAGCCCTGTGCCTTCCACTATCTTCTCAAGGGCGTGATGTGATGACTTCTCATCTGAACAAGGTTTGGATCCATTCTCCCTGTTTCGATAAAACTCAGATTCCATGCTGAAGTTGGATTCTGGTCTACTCTCATTTTCAAGTTCTTCTTCTTCTTCCTCCTCTTCTTCCTCCTCATTTCCTTCCCCCTGATAATCCCCATCAAGATTCTTCATACCCTCACCTGTGATATCACTGGTTCCTGGCTCTGGAGAACTTGTGGTAGACAGTCCATCATCTGAGCGCCCTGTTAGGGATCCAGCTTTGTGCATGTGGGTCTTCATGTGGCGCTTCAGCTTGCTTGCCTGAGAACAGGCATGGTCACACAGCTGGCACTTGTATGGTTTTTCTCCAGTATGGCTGCGACGATGCACCACCAAGTTGCTCTGGAACTTGAAGGTTTTACCACAGAACTCACAAGACTTGATCTTGTTCTGTGTCTGAGGAGGGGTGGTGCTATTTGGGGGAACTGGTGGTAAGGGTGGTGTGCTAAGAAAAGGAGATTTTGGTCCAGGTTGGAATGGATTGGAGTTTAGTAGTCGGTGCATATGGTTGGCCCTGCTAGGTGACAATGGTGGTGTGGTGCTGTTGGTGTTACCTGCCAACTCACGTAACCGTCTGGAGAAGTCCATGGACTGGGACTCCATAGCCATTGGTGTTAACCGCATCACCCTCTCAAAGGCACTAGGGTGCTGGGAGATGAGGCCCATTTCTTCCACACTAAGGCGATCCAGCCGATGGTGGTCCACATGATGGCGAGGAGGGGGGCTGACAAATGGAGGTGTGTTTGGAAAGCCTGGGGGAGGCTCACGGAGTATAGGTCCCGTCATCCTCAGAAGGTGGAAGGGATTGTCCCCAAGAAAGCTGGTGAGGGGGGACTGCGGGATAGAGTCACCGCCTATGGGTGGAGGCATAGTGATGCGTGGGGTGAGAGCTGTGCTGGAGGGGTTGGACTCCAGGTAAATGCGAATGCCATGGGTGTTCTGGGCATGCTGCAGCAGGAACCAGGCACTGGGGAAGGGCTGCTTACAAGTAGTACATATATAGCTGGACGGCTCATCCCTGCCACCTGCATCACACACAGAGAAAAGGAAATATTTCAGCTCAGACCTACTAATTTATATTATGTCCTTCAAACATGAGTTAGACACAGGCAAGCACATAAAAGTATTCTAAAGTCTCAAAATGAAACAGTAACACAGGCCAAAGAACACTTCAATGAAATCATGGTTCTTATTTCCACACATCCAAGTGTGTGTGCTTTATACTATGTCTGGTGTGTAATTCTCCTCAGTATCTAAAAAGGCCTCGCATAATCATGTTGGCACATAAATACATTTATCTTCTTGGTATTGAGGGGTACCTTTTCACACTTGAAAATGAACGCTGGAGGTTTTACAGGTGCTTTATCTATCTATCTATCTATCTATATATATATATATATATATATATATATATATATACACACACACACACACACACACACACACACACACACACACACACACACACACACACACACACACACACATACACACACACATATAACATACGTTCTTCTAAATAAAGACCTGGCTCTTGGGAGGAAAAACCAGCAGAATGAAATGAAGGATAACCTTACAGTGTATTGTATTGCAACCTGTTCGATTATAATACTATAACGTATTATAAAATAAAATACTGACTCTACAGCCACAAAATGCGACACCATCTGATCACATAGAATATATTAGTATATGAGTCAAGGATGGGATATGTTTCAAAGAGAAATAGTAATAATAAAATTTTCAGGAGACAAATGTACTGTACGTATATTTGGTCATGCATTTTCAAAGGAACTTGCATTCACCATGACGCAAACAAGCTTAATCTACAACCAAGAGGTGCACTCTTATAGGAAGTATACGGCATTTGGGGAAAAAAAACAAAGACACACACTGCAAATAATCTGGGACTTGCCAAAATATTTTATGACCTCAAAAATAATTTGCCTTGTTTTAAAAGCTCTTTTCCTTATTTTTAGTCCTCCATTTTACAGAAAAATCTTTAATTGAGCATCTGATTAATTCTAATTTTAAGATTTCTGATGAAGTCTGTCCATGTAGTAAGTCAAATTACTTGCTGTGCAGAAATAAGTAATTATGCTCTTAAACTGCATTCATCTTGACACCATTGCATTCATTTTCGACATGTCACAAAAACAAATGCAGCAGTGTGTGTGTGTGTGTGTGTGTGTGTGTGTGTGTGTGTGTGTGTGTGTGTGTGTGTGTGTGTGTGTGTGAGTATTTCATGTGGCTAATCAAAATTACAGACATGTAATCTATATTGGCATAACTTTTTTGTGTTTATGGCACAATACATGACAATAGGAAATATATTTAATTGATTCATTTATTTATTCAGTCCTCCAGAGTGAAAACACAATTTTCACCTGTGACTGCTTGTCAAATGATTTATTTAAATTTTATTAAAATTTTATTTAACTATAGCTACAACAACATTTACAATGCAGTGCTGGACTGTTCATTTGAGGGCTGCAGCACAGCTTGTATTTCAAGCTCTGACACCCCATGTTACATGTAGATAACATAGACATGTCTTGTATGATGAAAGACACAAACATTAATTTAAATAATAAACAATGAGAACCTGCAATATTTTGTAATTTACACATGTTAAAGTCTATTACAAATTGAACAATACAGTGAACCCTCACTATAACGCGGTTCACCTTTTGCGACTTCGCTGTTTCACTGATTTTTTTAGTGCAGTTTGTTATGCTTTGTTTTTTTACAGTATATGAACGCGCATTGTGTTCTGTGTCCTGATTGGCTGAGGGACTATAGGCCAATGTCAATCAATCTCCTCCGTGCCTCGTCTCTGTCCAGTACAGAATGCGTTCGGCTTGGCAAATTTACATGTTTGCATATTGTCTCCACGACAAAACCCACAATGTCGACGAAACGTTCTGCACCGACAAAGACACCTGCACCACGGCCTTCAGTAGAAAAAGACGCTACAGCGGAGCTGAGTCAGCACAAAGAGGCACAGTCAGAGGAACTGTGAAATACGCGTCAGTCACAA
>JAFBJQ010002590.1:120680-135662 GCA_016785345.1 Trinectes maculatus
CTGCGTGGTACCTGTGCCCAAGACACCGCACCCCAAGGACCTCAGCAGCTACAGGCCGGTGGCACTAACATCCCACCTCATGAAGACCCTGGAGCGGTTGGTCCTTGCCCATCTCCGCCCACTGGTGATCCCAGTGTTGGATCCACTCCAGTTTGCCTACCAACCTGGCATCAGGGTGGATGATGCTGTCATCTTCCTCCAACACCGAGCTCTCTCTCACCTGGAGAAACCTGGGAGCACTGTGAGAGTCATGTTCTTTGACTTCTCAAGTGCCTTCAACACCAATCAGCCCAAACTTCTGGGGGACAAGCTGGGGCAGCCTGGTGTGAACCATCATCTCACATACTGGATTTTGGTCTACCTCACCAACCATCCACAGTATGTGAGGACCGGAGGCTGTGTGTCCGACATCGCCGTCTGCAGCACGGGGCCCCACAGGGAACGGTCTTGGCTCCGTTCCTCTTCACCCTGTACACTGCAGACTTCACCTACAACTCGCCCACCTGCCATCTGCAGAAGTTCTCTGACGACTCTGCAATTGTCGGCCTCATCACAGATGGGGACGACGGGGAGTACAGGAAGCTGACGCAGGACTTTGTGCGATGGTGCGAGAGGAACCACCTCCTGATCAACGCAGGAAAAACCAAGAACTGGTGGTGGATTTTCGTAGGCGGACACACTGCCCCCCATCACCGGTGAACATCCAGGGAAAGGACATTGAGGTGGTCACATCCTATAAGTACCTGGGAGTTCACCTGAACAATAAACTGGACTGGACTCATAACACTGCCGCACTTTACAGAAAAGGCCAGAGCAGACTCTACCTGCTACGGAGGCTAAGGTCTTTTGGAGTGCAGAGGGCGCTCCTGAGGACCTTTTATGACACAGTGGTGGCATCAGCCATCTTTCATGGAGTGGTCTGCTGGGGGACCAGCATCTCGGCAGCTGACAGGAAGAGACTGGACAGACTGATCAGGAAGGCCAGCTCTGTACTGGGATGCCCCCTGGAGCCAGTGCAGGTTGCGAGAGAGAGGAGGATAACAGCTAAGCTGTTGTCCATGATGAAGAACGACTCCCAGCCCCTGCAGGACACTGTGGCAGCACTGAGGAGCTCCTTCAGTGACAGACTCCTTCACTCAAAATGTGTGAAGGAACATCACCGCAGGTCCTTTCTTCCAGCAGTGGTCAGACTTTACAACCAACAGTTCTCCTAGTAGACCACAACACACAACACACACAACACACAAACCCAGTGCTGCTACATGATTGCACTACTGTATTTTTTGTATTGTGTACATTACTGTATTGTTGCACATTGTTGTATATGTATATAGGATATATATATATATGTATGTAACGGTGAAATGTCGCCACTGTGGGACGAATAAAGGAATATCTTATCTTATCTTATCAAAACACTCTCAAAATGCTGGCTTACTTATGGTTCCTAAAATCTATGAGCAGAGTAGGTTTTCAGGTTTTAGTTAGCTCTCTGCCATTCCCGCTCTGTCCCTCCTTCTGTCTCTCTCTCGTTCTCTCTTTCTCTTT
The DNA here is from genome assembly GCA_016785345.1 of Trinectes maculatus. Classification (NCBI taxonomy): domain Eukaryota; kingdom Metazoa; phylum Chordata; class Actinopteri; order Pleuronectiformes; family Achiridae; genus Trinectes; species Trinectes maculatus. The sequence continues at coordinate 122,229 of JAFBJQ010002590.1, forward strand.
CATATAACTGTTCTATATATTGTTGTTTTGTTGATGCGTTTCTGTGTTTTCCCGTGCTAAAACATTTTTTGTCAGTTTTTCTTCACCCTTGCTGAGGGTGTAGGTCTGAGGATGTTATTCCCTGTACAGTATGTTAAAGCCCTCCGAGACAAACTGTGATTTGTGAATATCCTATGTAACTTGAAGACACCCAGTTTATCAAGAAACACTGCACGTTCTTCCACTGCACTCACAAACAAGCTTCTTAAAGTCGAAATTTATTCTCTTAATTATTTATGGGATTAACACAGCAAAGTCGAAACAAGGCATGTAGAGGACAATGTTGGTCAAGGACCCCCAGTACAGTAAAACTGCATATAGTATTGTTCCATATAATACAAAATTTATGACAGTAAAGACAGTCATAGATTCTGAATTATAATATAGCAACTTTCTGGCAACTGTGCCATCATCCTTACTGAAATAACACAAAGGTATCTTGCAGCTTAAGAGCTTAAACCTTTAGTGGTCTCAGTTAACCAGCTCTGAAAACAGTTTTTATATGCATAATAACCTACAGTTCCTATCATTGTAAAGCAGAATTCACCAAGCGTTGGATTGTTCACCCACTAATAGGGAACGTGAGCTGGGTTTAGACCGTCGTGAGACAGGTTATAGTTTGACCCTACTGATGATGCGTTGTTGCAGTAGTAATCCTAATTCTGACTCTTTTCCCCTCTTCAAACCCAAACTCAAAACCCACCTGTTCAAAGGCGTTTGTTTTAAATAAAATGAATTATTATTAACAGTTTCATCACAAATCACATTCCTACAGGGTTTGATCATTTTTGACACACAAATATTGTGACAACTTTTATGTCACTGCTAAGGAAAATAATGTGATCACATATAGTCACAGAGAGTAAGAATCTGACAACTGTGGTGGTGATGGTATGTGTGCCCTTGTCCTCCAGCAGCCATATGGGGAAAAGCAATATGACATCCATGTCTCCCCTCTCTCACTCCGCCATCTCTCAGTCGACTCCGTGTTGCTCTTCGCTGGTTCATTTTCACAGATTATAAAACTCTCATTACTGACTGATTCCAGTTTTCCCTGTGATTGAATTTGCTATAATTACTGTGGCTGTCGCTAGTAAAAAAAAAAAGGAAGAGAGGGAACAGCAAGAAATCCCGTGCAAAGGTCAACTGCCAGTTAGCAGCATTCATTTTCATCTCAGTGTATTCATTAGGGGCGTCTAATGGCCCAATTTTCTCCCCTTCACTCCTCAATAAATATTGTAGGAATTACAGATTAAATAGCTAAATTAAATCAGAAGCAATTACAGACGAGGGGAATGGTTAGAGAGAAAAAGCAGCCAGGAAAACAAATATGTACAGAGGAAGCACAGATTGCATTAAAGTGTGCGATTAATGTAGTGAGTGCCAGAAGAGTGCCGTCAGATTACTGCATCAAATCATTTTTATCTATGGCCTTGCAGCCAAGAGGAGGCCAATGAGATTAGGGAACTGTAAAGCCAGAGCCAGACTCACAGTCTCAGTCTTTGCTGAGTGGATGCCACTTAAAGTTTCAGTCTTTTTCATATTTTGCCCCCTGTTGCTAAATTGACTGAAACTTTCTTGATTTCTTTATCACAAAAAAAGTCATTTTGTGACATGGAACATGATTATACTGATGTTTATCAGGTTCAAATGACTTTTGGTAACTTTATGTACAAGTGTGACCTCTATTTCATCTAACCAAGGAAGGAAATCCCTACCCATACTTTTCATGAGTATAGTTTTGGGTTAATAGTATTTTCTGAAACTTCAGAACCAAACGACAATGACCACGAAAGTGGTGGTGGAGGTGCAATGGAATCCAGACAATCTACTGCAGAAAGTGTGTGTGTCTGTTTCTAGATCCTGTTAACAAATTAGAGGAATTATCAGAAGTGAGTGCCAGATCATAGCAGCTAATCCAGCAGACAGGCCTGCAGACACCACTGCACAAAGGCATCGAGTTTTGCTGTGTGTGACAGTAGGGGCATCATCCTCCACCTGGTGCCAGTGGTAGCCCTACTCCAAACTCCAACCCCCTAGCACACACACACACACACACACATTCAGAGCATGCAGGACACACTTTGTCCATGTCACTCTTGTATGTGTCTTAAGAAAAAAAGAAAGAGAGTTCGGTGCCACCATTACATTTCTATGGGCGTTAACTGGAAATAATAACTATGGAAACTGTAACCCTACCCTGAGTGATGGAAACTGAGACTAAATTAGAATTAACAGTCAGACTGAAGGACAAAATTGTGTCGAAAATGTATAAATTGTTGAACAATATATCAGGAGATAAGTCAGCAGCTCAAAGAAACAAACCTAAGTAAATCATTGGAAACGGAAGAATGGGACCACACCTGGAAAACCTCAGTTCAGAATAACACTTTTTTGTGCTAAGTTCTATTTTTTTGAAAACTATTAACTGGAATGTTGCCACAGATCGCCCCGCAAATGAGACAAGTGCACTTGTCTTTCACTGTTGTAAAATAAAAAATCATATTATTTGTGAAAATAATAAGTTCTCTTTTGTCTGTCTGCCATGTTCTGATCAATGGGTGTGCTGAGGCCCAGTTCAGCATCCTGTGGAAAGGCTTAGGTTTAATCATTGACATGTTGTCAGGAGAAGAGCTCTCTGCCATCAGCCTGAAATGAGTAGGACAGTCATCCATCATCCTGTGTTTCTTGAAGCTCTCTCACTCCTCTGTGTCTCCTGGTGTTTGTCCAGTACAACTCTACCTACTACGGTACTTCCCTGTCCCTCTACGAAGCTTGTCCAAATTGTACACTGCCATGTTGCAGTCCCCCGGAAGACACACACACACACACACACACACACAAACATGCACCCAGACTGTGATGTAGCAGTACCTTGACTGTCTGAATAGGACATATGACAACACTGCCTGACAGCGGCCTCAAGAAGAAAAGATGTCTCCCCCTACCCCCTGCTGTTCCTGCATATGAAGCACAGAGTTGAGTGCGAGGCCACGGCTTCACCTTTTCAATTTTCTGCAGAGAACTTCTCTTGTAAACGTAAACCTTTAGTAGATATTCAAATATCTCCCTGACTATACAACTATACAACCCCTAGAGGCAGACGTAAAAAGATACACTTTTCTGAGATGGAAAAGGGGTTAAAGCAGGGAAGAGAGGTGGGTGAAAATGAAATGCAGTATGCACTCTGAGTGTTATGGTCAGACTCCACTTGTTTATAAAGAAATAGCAGCAAGAAGTGGGGGAGCAGGTCGAAGACAAGCGCGGATCCAGACCAGAAGGAGGTTAGAGGAGGGGTGTGGGGGCAAGTCTCTCTTGGAAGCCCTTATAAGGCTTGGATGACTGGTGAGCTATGGAAAGACAACAGAGACATTGCAAAAATGTAAAGGGACAGAGTGCAGGAGGACGGAGTGAGCTCAACGTTCACACAGTAGGATCTGAACTGAAGTTTAATTATCAGTCTGGCAATCAGATTGATCCAGTTAGTTTAAACAACTATTTACTGCTATCCACCAGTCACTTTTGTAGAGTAGCTGAAATGATGCAGTGGAGTAAGCAGGGGGTAGCAACTGCATGTTCCATTAACACTGGCTGGCTGCTGAAGCTTGTTGTCTTTGTTTTGGAGCAGGGACGTGTTGTACTAAAATGTCATCTGTTATTAAACTGACTTTTCTCAGGTCATTTTCTTTCTTAAGCGGCTTTTCAGTACTCCTGCTGTATTCACAATAACTGGAAGCAGAACTGCTCCCATTGCCACTCCAATCTGTTTTCATTTGCTGAGGCACATGCATGATCATTATCATTTCTTTTGATCATTTCTAACAACATTTCTCCTGCGATATAGTCAGCAGTAGGTTTCACTTTTACTGATTTAGCACACATACCAAGATCGAAGTAAGCCCACATTTACAGTATAGTACTGTATATTCCATGTTTTATATGCTTAGACAAGTCCAAACACCCATCTTTCTGTTACATCCTACAGCTTCTGTACAGAATCACACTGGGACATTGCAAGTCTGAAATGTAAGACGCTCAGCAAAGTGAGCGTAGAGAGAGGTGAGCGTAGTCAGAAGACAAAAATTAAGTTTTAGATAAACTGGAACTAGAAAAACAAGAAAAACCACTTGGTTATGGAAGAACATGACAAAAGGGCTAAAAGGATCTCGTAGTCATGTTTCAGCAGTTATACAGCACCTTCAAATGACATGAGACATGAACACAAAAAAATGGAAAAGAGAGATAATGAGATGGATGCATTTAACAAAGTTCTAAGACACAAGTTACAAAAACGATTCTGGTTACAAACAATGTACGTCACAATGTAATTTTTTACTACAAGAACTTATTATGGAACTTGGAAATATTGCCTGCATTTGACCCCAAGAAACCCTGACCTGAGGAAGGGTTCTAAAATATTATGGAATTATTTAAGCAAATCAAATGCTGATTATTGTTGTTTGATCAAACACAAATTGCTGGAACATGTATATTATATTGTATATACATTTATTTAGTCTGCCGATAACGACTGGCTATTTTATTAGCATTATTATCGGTAGGGCTGAGAACCTATTATATAATTGTTATAGGAACACAAATGGTTGTTAAAAAGCCACAAGCCAATTTTCATCTTTTTTTAAAAAATTGATACTAAAATTTTAACCCCCACCCGTGCCACCCTTGCCCAGTTAGTTAGGCGGTCTACAGTTTCTGTGCAGCATGCGAGTTTGGCATTTTCTTGTCTCCGATAAGTCTCCTCCACCGCTTATTAAAATCACAAACTACTGTATCTGCTCTGCTCACCTCAGTGTCTCTGTGTTGGTCGGTGCGTTGTCTAGCAGCAGTAGTCAAACAAAAGACCAGCTATGTGGGATGCAATGATCTGGTTGTTCTGATTGTTGCTAGGGAAAGTTTTTCACCACAGCCAAGTAAATGGCGCTGCTGTGCTGACAGCCATGATCGTAGGTCTGCTAGGTTCAAGTCCTGCTGGCAATCAGTCACACTGTATCTACTGACCAATCACAGCGGTGAGGAAAAAAACTGCCTCAAGTCCTGGGAAGGGTGAGAAATTGTACCTGAGCAGACATCATGCTGTAGTGTACCTAAACATCTTAATGACACAATAACGTGCCATGGGGCCCAGGGGGCAAAACAATGCTGAATCCCTCTAGTGATTAAGCAGTTTTAGACAGGGGGAGAAAAACACTGCACCTGCCAACATGCAATTTTCTCCCAGGTTCCTTTTATCTGCAGGCCCTCAAGTGGTGCCAAAGGGGCATTTATGGGATCTGGTATCTGGTGCCTGTCTGGGAATGACACAGAATGGGCCAAAAATGTAGCTGTATGTGAAGCACAGGTACAAATGTCTGTAGATGCTTTTGATCAGCGAGGATGGGAGAACATGTGAAGCAGATATAGTGAACAATTACTTTGAACTAATATTCTGTTTCCAGTGATGGAATACGTAATAGTAGCATGCAATTTGAGGCTTTCGTTTAAAACTGTTGTTGATTTTTTAAAAACTCCTTTTTAAAAAGACCCACAGTCTCACATGGGAAGGCCCATTGTCTAAATACCGAAGTAACAGTGTGTATATAATTTATATGCATTATTGCTTTCCGAGGTAGAAGATAGGCACTGCTTTCTCAAGAGAAAACTGCATATGTTATTGATTTATTTACAGATGCCAAAAGAGACCAGAGCGCCCAGCACCTCTCCTCCAGTCCTCTTTTTCTTATCTTTGATGGTGACCAGAGAAATCAATAGAGCAACTGTAGCTGGCAAGCTTTGTTTGTCTTTTCCTTTGGTGAACAGTTCAGGGCTGTCAGCAGGAGTGAGGCAAAGCCTTGATACAAACAAAGGGGTTTGTTGTTCTGGGGGAAATCTAGACCCCCTACTTTGCCCCTTTGAACAGGTGGTGCAAAGTGGAGTGAGGAGGTGGTAAGGGGTTGTAAGGAGTGCTAGTGGATGTACTGGGATTTCACAGAACCCAAAATATTTTACCTCTACTACTACTACTACTACTACTACTAATGAGGAGGGGATGAAAGATGCTGAACACAGTTGAAATGTGGTTCTGGAGCAAAGACGGAGCAAGACCACTGCTCTGGCTTAGTGTAATCAAGGACAATAAAACCTTAATCAATATTACTGATGATAGCAACATCTTTTGAAACTCTACCAGAGGAACAGGTGGTGCAAAGTGGAGTGAGGAGGTGGTAAGGGGTTGTAAGGAGTGCTAGTGGATGTACTGGGATTTCACAGAACCCAAAATATTTTACCTCTACTACTACTACTACTACTAATGACATATTAATGTAGTAGTTACTGCTGAATACTGATATGTTAATGTAGTAATGTCTACTGAATACAGAAGTTTTAATGTATTAATGTAGTAATGATTACTGAGTACTGACGTGATAACATAGCAATGACTAGTGAGTCATGTGATGTATTGTAGTATTGATAATGTAGTATTGACTGCTAAATAGTCAATCAATCAATCAATCAAATTTTATTTGTATAGCCCATATTCACAAATTGCAATTTGCCTCATAGGGGCTTTAACAAAGAGTACAGGGTGTGACATAATATAATATAATATAATATAATATAATATAATATAATATAATATAATATAATATAATATAATATAATATAATATAATATAATATAATATAATATAATATAATATAATATAATATAATATAATATAATATAATATAATATAATATAATATAATATAATATAATATAATATAATATAATATAATATAATATAATATAATATAATATAATATAATATAATATAATATAATATAATATAATATAATATAATATAATATAATATAATATAATATAATATAATATAATATAATATAATATAATATAATATAATATAATATAATATAATATAATATAATATAATATAATATAATATAATATAATATAATATAATATAATATAATATAATATAATATAATATAATATAATATAATATAATATAATATAATATAATATAATATAATATAATATAATATAATATAATATAATATAATATAATATAATATAATATAATATAATATAATATAATATAATATAATATAATATAATATAATATAATATAATATAATATAATATAATATAATATAATATAATATAATATAATATAATATAATATAATATAATATAATATAATATAATATAATATAATATAATATAATATAATATAATATAATATAATATAATATAATATAATATAATATAATATAATATAATATAATATAATATAATATAATATAATATAATATAATATAATATATAGTGACGTGTTAATGTAGTAATGTCTACTGAGTACTGATGAAATAATGTGGTAACGTCTCACGTGTAATGTGATAAAGGCTACTGAGTAGGAGGTCAGAATGCAGTGTAACATAGAGGTGTGTGTGTTTGGAGTTGAAAATGTTGTGTTGTAATGTAATGTGATTTGACAGTAATGTATCAAGAAGTTGTCTTCCAACCCCCATTAAACAACAGGAAAAAGAAAGAAGGAAAAATAACTGATTTAGCACACATCCCTAATTGTATGTGAAGGAGGTGTAGTTTTATCTGACACTACTGAAGCTGAAATCTTCCTCAACAATGGGATCAACTTGTATTTGCCAGGCTATGCCACCCTCTACTGCATGCACATATATACTCTTAATATTTCCATCAAAGTTTCTAAATCTCAGCGTCCCACCGTCGCCATGGACACACAAATACCCTCAGACCCTTGTAATTGAGGCTTAAATCCTTTTTCTAACATCTCACATCCTCTCACTTCTGAGCAAACATGAATTCCACTGACACAGCGCCCCTAATCCCTCCCAGTTTAACCAAGTGAGAAATTAGCTTTTGTTAAGTAGTGATTTGGCCGCCGCTTAACACCAATAGCCCATTGTACAGGAGACCACTACGCCCCGCCCACCAACACGGAAAAAGACTGTGATAATTCCATCCTATGTGTGCAGCACCGCTGGGGTTACAGCTGCTGCCTGCTGCTGCACAGTGACAATATCGCCAGGTTTATTCATTCATTTATTCATTCACTTATTTCTTTTTGAGAGGACTGTCTGTCAACTTGGCTAGGAGGGCTTAATCGATCACCTTTTTTCTAAGGTGCTCCGTGTTCACAAGTCCGCCAAACCCCCATTACCCTCCCCTCCCTCCCTGCTACAAAATCAAATCTTGTCCAGTGTCAGACTGATCAAGCACAAAAACATAGCAGCGCTGTCTCTGAGAGTCAGAAAATCCCTGCAACTTGGTCTCCAAAAATCCAGTGTTAATTCAGAGAATCCTGCAATGGATTGGTGCTCTGACAAAGACATGTACATGGGAATGACCTGCACACCAAATATTTTTAATGGCCAAACTGACACATTTATTCCCCTGCTGTTGTAGGAACGAACCACAGTTCTAGAAAATGAAAACTGCTATTCATACATGTTTGTTGCTGCTCTGCATTTTCATTTGAAATTGGATATGTCAGTTGTCATTTTTAAATGATAAATGTTTCATATATTTTCATGTATGTGTTGGTTTCAGCAAATATACAATATACAGAAGTGTATATTTTTTAATTATCCGGTTTATCTGTGCACGCACACACATGCATGCACAAATGGGGGCACACACACACACATAGTACATAATGGAATTCAGAGTGTGTCCAGAGTGCACTGTTTCCTGTCATCTCCACAAAGCTCACCAATCAGCCTGCTTCAGCCTTTCTGTTCACTGTCACACAGTACCTGCTTACATCCTCCTGCTGGACACACAATGGGAAACAAACTATACCTCATACTTTGTGATATGATCTGATCGCTGAGTCACAAAAGCCAACACACTGTATGAACGTTTCTATTATTCGCCAAGGAAGTTATATTTTATTGAGTGATTGCCGCATTCACGTAGAGTGGCATCAGAGATGCAACGATTGCTCTGACGGAAATGCAGAGTGCGGTAGAGTGGTCTAATGCAACGACATGTTCGTTTTGTTCTGTTAAACTGACATAAAAAATAATTGATGATTTGATGGTCAGGTATATGGCTATACACACAGTCTTACTGTTTAAAATGTTAGAAGATAAGAAAAATGTAATATGATTAGTGTAATATTTCATTTTTTTCCTGGCTTTAACAGTTACCTTTTCTCACAGCCAAAAAATGTATACACAGGTTTAAAGCAAGCGTTATGGGGTGTGGCTGCTGGTGGTTTGAAGTCATAGTATCTTCTCACTTTTATTAGAATGTGGAGAGTTTATACTAATTTGATTCATTTCTAGAGAAAATCAGCGACCCTGGTTGAACAGAAGTGCCAGCTACAGAATCTACAGCGAAATACTTAGCAGTGGGACAAGCAGGACAACGCATAATGAGAGTCAAATAGAAATAGAAAAAAAAAGAGAAATTTTGGCATTGCTACTTTAAACCTTTATCTGTAGCCGCCTGTGATTCGTGTCTATTCTGCTGGACTCTACACGCTGCTAATAGCTTCTGGCTTTAATTCTCCCGTTGCATTGTAGCGCATCAGAGACCACCAAGAAAACACACTTTCTCTCTCCTTTTTCCTTTTTCACCAGGGCTCTCTGAACTGTGCTTCTAAATCCAGTCTTCTCAATAAAATTTTAACCAAGAAAATATTTCCCACAGTGGGGATGTCCTCCTAAGGTAAAATACATTTAGTACAATACATATTGAATCAGAGAGCAAAGCAATGATAAGGTATCTGAAACTGGGAAATGATGAAGAAAATGAAGAAGAAAATCCCTCTATTTGTCCTGCAAAGGGGAAAGTAACACTGTCACAGCAAGAGACACGAAATTAAAGTATTTATTAAGTACAGGAACAAAATATACAAAATAATAAATATAGAAAAGTGTAATGTGTATGTAACAGTGTAATAATACTGTCATTAAAAGCAAAATGTTTTTGATTTATATATTCTAAATATTCTATATATTATAACAATATTCTACTTTTTGAAATAAAGGACTGAGATTAATAATAGCTTCAAAAAATGGCTTGTTTGGTTTGTGTGAGCAGTATATGGGTGGAGTGTACTCTGGAGTGCTCTCCAAAAAAACAGCTTTTCATAAAAGTTATGTATAAACATAGAGGAAAGATGCTGTCTCGTCAACAAACCATATCAGTTTGGTCCAACAACCACAGCCTCCCACCTTCACCTTTCTCCCACTGTATTCATCTTCATTTAAACCAAACACACACACACACACACACACACACAGATGGAGAGAGATCCTCTTCCACAATCTCATCCCCCATGCCAGGACATAAATTTTTGCAAGTTGCTGGAAAATTACCATGCATGAATGCAAAAAAGGCTGATCAGGAGTAATTAACATGGCTTCATATGCAAATTATATTAATGCAGAACTACAAAGTCATTATGCAAATGAGGCTTTCACCGAGCCTCTTGACAAATACTCCCAGCTCTACTCATCTGGCAGCCAGGATGATGACAACTCTGCTCACTCAGTTTAGACTGGAGAGATGCCTGGGTGTTTTAGTCTGGTTAGTAGATTAGCGCTGGTTGGTTCTGGTGGCTAGCTGTGCATGTGTGTGCGAGTGTGCGTGTGTGTGTGTGTGTGTGTATACGTGTGTACAGGGTCGTCTGCATGTGTAAACTGTGTGATTAGGGAAGTAGCTAATGGCTACACAGAAGAGTAATGAACCTGAGATCCAGGGGATGGCGGGATGGAGGAGAGAGGAGGGCAGGGAAGGTAAAATTCTATGAATATTCATAATATTCACAGACTTTGATGATTAAAAAATTAATATTTAAATTTGTGTGTGCAAAGTGATTAACATGGCACAGAGGCGATGAGGCAAAAATGCTCAGAAGCACATGGGATGCTGCTTTGCTCTTTTATGCACTTTTATTGTGTTGCTGTGCACGTCTGTCTGGTTCAGCATTCATCCGCACTGCTTTTTTGCTTTTTGTGTCTGGTTTGTGTACAGGGAGATGTATTTATAGAGGAAAGGTAGAGTGTGATTTCAAAGAGGGGACGTGAATGAGGGGAACCACAAACCAAGAGTCATCTCACAAATGTAGTAACGTGTGTAGCGATCAGTGAAATGTGAAACGCATTAAAGCTTCTTCACCAAGTTTAGCACTGACGACAACAAGTGTACTTCTTCCTTCTTGAGGAGCATACAGTGAGGATCACACACATGCACACAGGAAGTAAAAGTCGGCCAAAGCACACAGGATACAGAGGACGAGAGAGGTGGAGAGATAGAGAGTGGTACAGAGCAGAATAATTCCCACTTCAAAAAGGCCGGCGCTCCATGCGAAAGACCTCCAAGCTTTATTGAAACAACAGAAAAAACAAGAACAGCGGGTGCCTTATTGCCTCTAAAGGAGAGGCTGTTATATCAAGCGCACACATTCACACAGAGGCACTGTGCTGTAGCTCTTTGCTAAGTCTGGGGACTTTCTTTTAGTGGATGAATAAGCATATGGTCAATATTTTAAGGAGAAACTATTGACTCAGTAATTATTTTTAAAGTGTGTGTGTGTCTCTGTGTGTGTGTGTGTGTGTTCCCCACAGTGTAAGATGGAGACTTTGGAAAGTTGCCTGTGCACTTGAAAGATTGTGACTGTGATGAGACAGAGCGTGTCTCATGTGGAGCATTTATGTCCAGCACAAAAAATCACTTCAGTTACGACTCAAAACAAACATTGTGTCAAAATACATTAAAGAGGGATAAATAAGTTGCTGAAGAAACACTTTTTTGCAAAGTGCATATGCATTTTTAAGCACCATCTCCTAATTATATTACCATATTGATTTTTTTGTCGTGTTATTTCAAGTATGTGTAGTGAAAGTGTTTACAGTGATTTTACCTTGCTCACAGCCGTAGTCCTCTATGCAATTTGGAAAAAGATGTTTAAACTTGCTTTCATGTTTTTAACAAACTCCAGAAGATTTGACCCCATTTGATGCAAATACAATGAAGACACGTGGAAACACACCTCGCTGTCTGACATCTGTCACAGTAGCTAATCAATGTCAAAAATGTCTATACAACAGGAACACAAAGTGTTGCGTAATCTGCAACTAAGAGAAAGAAACTTTTGTCAAATGTCCATCAACACTTTCGAAATCTTATTTTCCTGTCTGAGCATCTGCTTTTCAAATTCAAAGCTAAAATCCTGTCGATCTGCAGGTGTGTGTGTGTGTGTGTGTGTGTGTGTGTGTGTGTGTGTGTGTGTGTGTGAGAGAGAGAGTGTTTGTGGGAGGATTGTTCCATTTAACATTGAGAACAAATGGAAGTGAAAAAGCTTGAGAATAAAGGAGTCGTTAGACCTGCTGGAAGCTAATTATAAAGCATTGTCATGTTTTGAGCTGACCCCCCCACACACACACACACACACTCACTACTCCCACCCCTCTTCTCTGCTGCTTTCTCCTCTCCACCCCCCCCCCCCCTTTTTTTACCAGGGGATGAATGATGTAAAAACGTAGAGAAGAAAAAGTTTAGTCTGAATTGCAAAGAGAAAATTCCACCTGCCATATTCCGATCGGTCAGTGCAGGGCTGAGGGATTTCAACTCCAGCTCTGTTAATCAGCAGGCCTCCTCCCCGTGTTTTAATGAGGTGCTAGCTGGACATGTTTCATGTGGAAACTGTGAAATATGCAGGGTCATTTTGAAACATAAAAAGTTATTGTGGCTATCGAGTTTCCATTTGCTGCAGTGCATGTCAAATTGGGCCACTAATATGCTTTTGCTATTAATGTGAAAATGATTCCGTGTGCATTGCGTTATAAAGAAATATTGAGCAATTACATTTAGAAGCTTTCCAAAGCTGCATATGTGGAGTTGATTTCACAGGAGAATTACACTTGTGGCTGTGGCTTGTACAATATTTATGAAGTTCAGACGGAAAGCAATGTTTTCCAGTCCAGGCCAAACCACAGGCAGACAAGACAGAGTGTCTCCGTCCTGCTCCTCCTGTGACAGAATGTCCTCCTGTGGCTGCAGGCCAACTCTCTCCCAGTTCAGTTCTGTGATGCTGTTGAGTTTACATGTGTTTCAGTCAGGTAGGTTTAACACAAACCTTAAGTTAATGTGAGAGGAAACAGAGTGGCTTCCTGGGTTTCTGAGTTATTGCCTTAATGCTGGTGTTATTTCAAGTAACATGGAGGCTGATGGTTTAACTTGCATTTATGCTGTAAACTCATATTAAGTACTATTCAAACTGCTGCTCAGCTGTCATATGCTGCATCTAATATTTACCTCATTATTCATGAAACTCTGATTATCCTGTTGACACACTGTTTGTGATTTATTAACATTTATTAATTTATATTTTAGCTTTTAGTTC
>JAFBJQ010002590.1:135784-150105 GCA_016785345.1 Trinectes maculatus
AGTGATTGCCTGCAGCTAAATGCTGAGCTGCATCCTTTTCTTCTACAGTGACCTGCAAGAAGGAAAGACACCAGAGAGCCCCGACTGAGCAGACTGTGATGTTTCTGCTCTCTCCCAGGAACAGGCTCGTGCCTCTGCTGGTGCCATTATGCCTGACCAATAAACAGAACCTAAACTTGTATGCACCAACTCTATTAGGCAAGCTACAGCACACTGCAGCTGGAAACACTGAAAAAGCAAAGGCAAGAGAGGACAATGACACAGTGGTGTTACACTGCACAAAAACATGACCTGTCCAGAAGTGTTGGGGAAATTGGTGGCTTCCAGGTAAAAGTGAAAACACCATCGGTAATGTGAAAAGATTTGTAATCAAAAAATATTTTAATATAAAATAAAATAAAATAAAAATATGGGCAACTACTGTTTATCAAGAACAGTAAGGAGGCATGTAACCTCGTTTAAAAAAAAAATCTGCACTTTTTAGTTCATGTATGGATAAAATAAATAACATATCACCTGCTAGGACATATGGACTTAGGACACAACCAGGACAGCTGTTTCTGTCCTATGCTACTTAGTTTTTCACACAAGGTCCAGATGCTCTTTTCTTCTGTCCCCTCGAAAGAAAGAAAATGAAAGCACAGGGTGTGTGCTCGATATGCCTACCTGCCCGTGGGTTTTCCTGCTTGGGGCAAATTCCTTTGGTGGGTGTCCTTTCTCCCTTCTCAACTCCTTCCACTCTTCGTCCTCTCACCTCCTCCTCCTCTGGTGTCACCTGGATGCCAATCTCCACTGGCTCCACCGCCTTCCTCAGCTCCTGCTGCTGGTGGTGATGAAGGCCGTGCAGCGTGGGACTTCCTCCTCCTCGGTCGTTCATTTTATCATAGCAGCCGCTGGCAGTCAGCTGTGTTTGGCACTGCTTCTTCTTGTGTTCAATGAAGATGAGGATGTCACCCAAAGGGAAGGTCATCTGGCACAGGCCACAGGTCAGCAGGTCGTGGTCAGCCTGAAGGCCCGGTGGAAAGGTGTGGGTCTGGCTGGGCTCCAGTGGATGACGAGGTAGGCCAAGTGGCTGTGGGCGTAAGGGGTCTGAGAGCAGGCTGCCATCTGGGTGCTCGATCTCTGCCGACCGAAAAACAATAGAGCCATGTCACACAACTTAATATCTGGACTTAAGTTTAGTTGACACTTTTCATGAGACATGGTAGTGAGAGAAACGAAATTCAAGAATCCATTAGTAAAATCACCAGACCTTTGTATCTGCACAAACCTTTGTTTTCAAGCTCTCTGTTTTTTCCCTCAGACGATTACTTTTTTGTTGAAGCAATCAAATGCAACACCTTGAATGCTTTAAAGGTGCGAACAGAGAGGGAGCATTTTTATGACTATTTTCCTGTGCCTTGATATCCTGTGACTTTAGGACGCCCAGCTTTTCACTGCACCAGTCAGGTATACACCCTTTTTGCAAACTACTTTTATAGAATTGTACTGTGACTTTAATTCAGCATACAAATCTGCTTAGTCTGTGCTGTGACACCTACTACAGAGCTCTTTTTTCTCTTCTCTTCTTGGTCTTCTTCTAAGACAGTATCAAAGAAAGCAAAGAGTGATTTTTCACACTTTATGAAGGCGATCCGGAAAGGAATAAACGTGAAGCAGACGTCACATAAGTAGAAGTACTGTATAGTTTTGTGTGATTCAGGAAAAATGGTCATAAGATGACCACTGCTGAAGACAAAAAAGAACAAATCAAAGGAAGCAGAATTTCTAAAATATGAATGTCTCAAAAATAACAATGTGTTTGTAGTGGGGCCAAGCAACAGGTGTTTGGGGAGCTAAAATATGGCGTTTGGCCAGTCTGGGAGAAGAAGGCTTTGGTTTTTGGCATCCTTTGTTTACCGCCTCTCAGTATCAATCTATATTGACCTTTCATGTTCTCCACAAAACCACATTATACATAATATGTCACATGATATTCATAAACACAAAGTGAGATCAAGCTGCTTTTCACATATTTCTTTCTTTCTCATTTCAATATTTTCTGTTACTAATATCGTCTGGATTTTTTTCGAGAACCAAAAGGTTTTGACACTGATAACAAAGTGTGTGTGTGTGTGTGTGTGTGTGTGTGTGTGTGTGTGTGTGTGTGTGTGTGTGTGTGTGTGTGTGCGTGGGTGGGTGGACAGACATGTTATTACCGCATGTATATAGACATACATATTAATACATCATTATGCACACTCAAAGAAAGCATACCTTTATGACAGCCACACCTGACATTTACATACCTGAAGAAACTACTGATGAACCAACACACATACACACACACACACACACACGTACTCACACAAAGCTGGAACTGAACATTTGTGATGTTGTGAAAGAAAATCTGTCACAACTTCCATCCATCCTTGATAATACAAAAGAGCCAGTTGTGTGTGGCTTATTGGACATATTGTACTTATTGAGTGTATAACAAGAGGTTTGAGGTGCAAATCCTGAAAACCTTGAAATCTTGCCGATGTGACTTACTGTCAGAATACTTCACTCCTTCTCCAATACTGCTTACTTGATAAAAATATTTTGGCTATATTTGACCTTGAGAAATAAAACAGTGCAGAAGGCAGACATACGGTGATTGTTTAAGAATAATAAACATGTCATATATGTAAATGAACTGCTCCTCAGAAACCGAACAACAGCGCCAAACGCAACAACAATCATGTGCCTGCAGAACTCCATTTTCAAAATTAAAAAGAAGTGAAATTGGTGCAGATTAAGTAGACTTTAATTGATTAACATGACGAGTGTGTCGCTCAAAATTGCAGATCCCCAGTCTTTCACACACTACACTGTGAAAGCAGAGCATCAGAGGGTGCAGCATGAACTTTATCATGTTTATTTACTCAGTTGCTCCGTTATATCAACCTGCTGTATTATGTAGATCTGCTCAGAAAGACACACACACACACACACACACTGAGTGTGTGTCAGTCAGTCAGCCGGTGCTTGAATTTACAGTAGATTGTGTAAATTAAAAGTGTGACAGAGAGACAGACAGTCAAGTACATGGTGTGCAGGTGTTGACAGTTAAGAGGTGAATGCTGTCTTATGGCACTGATATCATCAAACACACACACACACACACACACAAACCCACACACTGCTCATGCACAGACACGTTCACACTGTGCTACCTTTTTCACTGACAGCCAGAGAGCTCCCCCTAGCAGGAGAGACAGAGAGAGAGAGAGAGAGAGAGAGAGAGAGAGAGACAGGACATCTTCAGCTGAGCAAACCAAGTCTCTGATGTACAAGCCTGTGTGTGTCTGTGTGTGTGTGTGTGTGTGCATTTCTGTTGTGCATGTGTTTTAGTATCAGTAATTTAGTATTTAGTATTTAGTAGTTTGAGCAATTGATCAACAATATGAGTTTTTGCACACTATCAGGAAACCCCTCATCTAAAATAGCAGCTCTCTCTCTCTCTCTCTCTCACACACACACACACACACACACACACACACACACACACACAAAATATATCTTGTATGTCCAGTTTTTCTTTAGACATGAGGGAAAAAAAACTACAATGTGTCATATCAGGCTACTGTGTAAAATACACATAGGTCACTTTTTTGCAAAATTAATTACAATAAATTAGAAGACTTTCACATGTGAACTGACCTGTACATCTGTGTACATCTGTGTACATCTGTGTACATCTGTGTACATCTGTGAAAGCAGTGATCTCAAAATGAACAACATTGTGACGTATCAATTCCGATTGGCTGTGACAATTAATCAGACATGTTTTGACTTGTGGCATTTTAAAAACAGCTAATCGATACATTGCTTCAGTGCATAGAGAGGCAGTTGCCAGGTTGCCTTCCTCACTCTAACAAAGACTTAGCCACAGCAGGGTGCATGGCAATTTGACAAGCCAAAGAGCAACATGCATCTTAAGTGGGCAACTGCAATTTGCACACAGTTCTCTCCTTCTTTGTGTGTGTGTGTGTGTGTGTGTGTGTGTGTGTGTGTGTGTGTGTGTGTGTGTGTGTGTGTGTGTGCGCGTGTGTGCGTGTGTGTGGGAGCTCTCGTCCTGTTCCTCTTCACACTAAATCCCCCTCTCGGAGGAAAGCTGGGGTTGTTTACAGTGAATGAGAAGCAGAAGGGACGTCTGCACCTTCAGGTGTAAACTGTCTCAGCATGGTGACAACAAAACACACACTGACAAACACAACAATTCTGATTTCCACTGTTTAATCTTTCCCATGTGTCTCTAGGCGTAAAATGATATTAACGTCTCATGAAGATTAGCCA
The DNA here is from genome assembly GCA_016785345.1 of Trinectes maculatus. Lineage (NCBI taxonomy): Eukaryota > Metazoa > Chordata > Actinopteri > Pleuronectiformes > Achiridae > Trinectes > Trinectes maculatus. The sequence continues at coordinate 140,105 of JAFBJQ010002590.1, forward strand.
GCCAGGATAGATGATTTGAGCTTAACATAAAATGCAGGAAGTGGGTATGAACCAGCAGAGGTGGGAAGCGTATGGTGCTGCTGTTTGTTCTGTTTGTATAAACAGACATGTTTCCTGCAAAAAATATCATTTATATGTGCATTTATTTTTCCGTGAGAATGAAGTGCGCTTAACAGTTGAATCTGGACTAAACTATCATCACTTATTGATCAGTTTTTTAAAAAATATTTTCTGGTCACACAAAAACTGTAACGCGTCTTATTTTATTTTACTGCCTCTATTTCCTGGCTGCAGTTACAACACCACATTCAACTGCACACTTGTATGACTGTGTATGTGCCAGATAAATCTCTTGATTCCTGACAACACAATGGAATTGAGATTTTACAAAACAGCGCAAGTAATATGTATTAAAGTGCGAGCGTGTGTGTGTGTGTGTGTGTGTGTGTGTGTGCATGCGTGCATGTACGTGTGTATGTGTGTTTGCGTGTTTGCACTAAAGCATATTAAATTGCAGAGCATCTCTTGCACATACATTTTGGAATGTACAGACGTTTAGTTCAAAGCTACACACAGGAAGTCCTTTCATTAAACGTTACGTCTTGCCACATCTCTGTAGTTCTATGCTAGTATGTATTTTATTTATGCTCTGCTCTACAGTAAGTTAGGTGTTTGCAAAAGCCTACAGTGTGTACAATGTGACCCAGTTCTGCAGGTAAGTCCACACCACAGGCCTGCATTTGAGCTGCCACACACAGGTTGTGACTCTGATAAGCAATCAGCTCTGTACATGTCAGGGGGGATTTTGAAAACTATGCCACATAAAGTGTCACCAGGTCTGGGTTCTGTAAAAGTAGAACAGGATACAACATGGACACACTGACTTTCTAATGTAAACATGGATGGGATATTAGATGCACCAAGCCACCTATATATGTGAACACTGACACACTGTAGTGTACTGTTAATTGTCTGATGTGACAGGTTTTAAACAGGAAAAGTCTCAGAAATACTCCCAAGCTGGAAGAACGTAAACTAATGTAAACTGTATTTTCATCGATTCACCTTCCATTTAGACACAGTGTTGTGAAATCTGTTAATCGATACCAATGTCTTACCCCCATTTCCATAATCAGGAGTGTGCCTCACTAGTGTTTTGTGCGTTCAGTAGTTGAATTGTGGCCCCTGTCAGGAGACAGCTGTGAGTCCAGCTGAGCTGAGGCCAAACATACCAAGTTTGTGTCTAAGAAAAAACGGAAGCGACGCGTTTTATTCACGAAATTGTTTGCGCCAAATACCTTTGAAAACAGAAATGAATTATTTATTTTCAACTGTTTGGTACATGCACACACACACACACACACACACACATATATATATTCCGATCCTAACTACCGTCCCCTCTTGTACTCTGCATAAAAACCTGTAAGGGAAACCCTTTTGGGTCTGATGTTAAATAATTAAATAAATTAGAAATCGAGGGGCTGAATGTGCCGATTAAAGATTGAACAGAAACAGTGTGCGTTCATTTATCTGTGTCTCTGACGCGGCTCAGTCTTTTCTGAAGCTTTAAATCAAGTCGACTGTGGCTCTCAATGCTGAAGTCAAGAACGAGAACAATTTGTTAGGATTGTACAAAACAGTTAAAAATAATACAATTCTCAAATTTATATTTGTGTTTGCCTATGTGTTAATTCAACTTACAGGAGCTTTACACCGCCGCTGACTCATGGGTTCATGTATAACTGCTTTAAAGTGCGTCAACAAGTCACAACACGTTCACATCAGTGGAATGAGACGATTGTGTCAAGAGAAATTAGCTGTCGTTTTCTCCACGGTCACGGTGGCACAGATGTTCCGGTTTAAACTCAAACAAGCAAACAATAAAACAATCCCCATAACGCACTCCGATACTTTTCTACTGCGTGGCGCTGTCATTTTGTTTCGCCAAATACAACCAGGTTATTTCTACACTGCAGTGACGAGAGAAGGAGAAAAATGCGTTGGACTACTATTGTCAATAAAAAAGAAGAAAAAGTCACCTTTCGGAGTAACTTTGGCAAAGGTTTTGTTCAGAGTTTGAAAATGTTATTCTATTTTTACGCACAGATTATCCAAAGAGACAAAACTCATCTAAATTAGACTTGAGCCTGAAAAAGACAGAAAAGAAATAAGAAATAATCATAAGCACCTACTTGTTATTTCTCTCTGGGACAGGTGCTGCGGGTTCCCCTGCTTGCGTCGGGACATTGCCCTGGCATTTACTCTGGCATCGCCCGGACAGCGGCGCTGGAAGGGTCGGCTCTCCTCCGCCTCCTCCTCCTCCGCCTCCTCCTCCTCCGCCTCCTCCTCCTCCGCCTGCTGCTGCTGCTGCTGCTGCTGCTCCTGTATACCGACCGCAATCTGGGCCCAACACCGTCCGCTCTCTGGACACCTGAAACTTGCCGCTTTATACTGGCCCCAGCTGTGGCCCTCTAACTGACCCCTCTGCCTCGGATGCCCCTCCAGCGGGCACCGGCTCCTGTGCTCCTGCGCTCCTGCGCTCTGAGGCGAGCGGCAGTGGCGCAGCGCTGGGCGGCCGGGCGCTCGGTCGGAGCTCGGTGCCAAAGCGGTTGTGCGCCTTCCTTCTTCAGTTGCGGGGAGGGAGGGAGGGAGATCGTCCTTCTCTACCTTTCGGTTCACACCATCTGTCAGAGCGGAGCGCAGCGGAAAGCATGGAGCGGAGAGACGCGGCAAGGTGCGGAGGTCGGCGGTCAGCTCTCGGTGCAAGGTCACTCACTCTACCTGTGTCCAGTCTCCGGCTCCTTGGGCACCACGTGTCTCTGACAGAGCAGGCGAACCAACGCCAAATCACTAAAAAGTGTGTAAAACTGGATTCTAGGTGTCGCCAAGTAGTGGACACTTCTTCTGCTGTACCAGCAGTGCCAGCCGGGCGGGCGGGCGGGCGGGCGGGATAGACCTGAACTCTTCAAGGCAGAGTCAGGTTTGAGGACAGAATGTCACCCTTCTCTCTTCCTGCTATGAGCCGAGTCCCGCATCCCCGGACAGTGTGCGCCTCTGCTCGGCTGTGTGCGGCACTCTGGCTTCCACAACGGGAGAAAACTCAAGTTCAAGTGCGGACGTGACGTTCAGTGTGCGGTGAGAAGGGAGAGTGGAGACTGAAGAGCACTGGGGGCGACTAGTGGTGGCGTTCACACACACTGACACACAAACACACCACCCTCACGCCATCGCACACACAAAGCGAAAGTGGTCAGATGCGCTCCAGTCATGGCCCGTCACTATTCGCAAATGAGTGTGAGCTGAAGGGCTTCCGTACCTGGTCCTCAGGACACAGGACAGTTTGCACTGCCATTGTCATCCCACTGTCATCCCATTGTCATCCCATTCGCTGCATGGCTTGCGCATATTTCTCTGATGAGAAAGTATAGTTTGAAATTGTCTTGTGGCCCTTTTTACAAAGGTGCAAACAAATTTGAGTCGAATGGCCCTTTATTCATTTCTGATTGTCGCAGACAACAAATATTGTTAAAAGTAGAGCATACACAAGGCCTGTGTATGTTCCATCCATACAGCAGGCCGACTCGGTGTCAGATGAATGCGTCGACCATGGCCCAGACAAGCGCACGCATTTCTGAACGCACATTTCAGTCTTTCAGATCAGTTTATCACCACGTCCCCTTTGCTTAGGTTTTTGTCGTGTATATTAATTTATGTAAAAAAAAACTAATCACTTTCTGAACTGCTTTATCAAATGAATTAAAACTGTAAGCGATAAAAGTGTCAGAATAAAGAATCAATTTAGGCGTTTGAAGATATTAAGATTTTAACATCTTAACGACTGGTTTGTGACCTTATGGTGACCTTAGTCTACCTAACGAGCAAACCAAAAGATTGGGTTAATGCAAAAGTAATTTTAAGTTGTAAATTTATAATTGTATTTTCTCGGTAAATGTATTTGACAGACGGAAATGTTAGATTTTGGAAAAAAAATTCTATACATAGGCCTATGAGATATAATAAAGCTGCACTTACTGCAACGCTCACGCTTTACCATCACAGCATCAGGCCTCCTGTGGGTGCACGGTAAGCGTGACTGTACAGTAGGAGTGTGTGTGTGTGTGTGTGTCCCATTGTCATCCCATTGTCATCCCATTGTCATCCCATTGTCATCCCATTGTCATCCCATTGTCATCCCATTGTCATCCCATTGTCATCCCATTGTCATCCCATTGTCATCCCATTGTCATCCCATTGTCATCCCATTGTCATCCCATTGTCATCCCATTGTCATCCCATTGTCATCCCATTGTCATCCCGTTCGCTGCATGGCTTGCGCATATTTCTCTGATGAGAAAGTAGCCTATAGTTTGAAATTGTCTTGTGGCCCTTTTTACAAAGCTGCAAACAAATTCGAGTCGAATGGCCCTTTATTCATTTCTGATTGTCGCAGACAACAAATATTGTTAAAAGCAGAGCATACACACGGCCTGTGTATGTTCCATCCATACAGCAGGCCGACTCGGTGTCAGATGAATGCGTCGACCTGGCCCAGACAAGCGCACGCATTTCTGAACGCACATTTCAGTCTTTCAGATCAGTTTATCACCACGTCCCCGTTGCTTAGGTTTTTTGTTATGTATATTAATTTATGTAAAAAAAAAACTAATCACTTTCTGAACTGCTTTATCAAATGAATTAATACTGTAAGCGATAAAAGTGTCAGAATAAAGAATCAATTTAGGCGTTTAAAGATATTAAGATTTTAACATCTTAACGACTGGTTTGTGACCTTATGGTGACCTTAGTCTACCTAACGAGCAAACCAAAAGATTGTCTTAATGCAAAAGTAATTTTAAGTTGTAAATTTATAATTGTATTTTCTCGGTAAATGTATTTGACAGACGGAAATGTTAGATTTTGGAAAAAAAATTCTATACATAGGCCTATGAGATATAATAAAGCTGCACTTACTGCAACGCTCACGCTTTACCATCACAGCATCAGGCCTCCTGTGGGTGCACGGTAAGCGTGACTGTACAGTAGGAGTGTGTGTGTGTGTGTGTGTGCGTGTGTGCGCGTGTGTGTGTGTTTGTCTGATGATGGAGAACTGGTTTAGTGACAGAAAGCAGCATATTTTCATGCAGGCTGCAAAAGTAGAAATTTGGTGAGTTGGAAAACCGTGCGTCCAGAGCAAAAACGAAACCTCACTGAGTTGATCTTTATATGGAGAGGGATCTGGGTTTTAGTTTGAACCAGTACACAGTCCATCTCTATCTCAACCCGGCTGCATGCACCAGAAGAAACCTGCTGAGTGTTACAGGCCTTGGGCTTCTTTTTTTTTATCCCGCCCTACATCGCACCGAGACAAGCGCGCAATGTGTTTGTTGGCCCGGTTTTGTCGGAGCCGCGGATCATCCTAACGATTTTGTGTTTGGACTTCGCACTACTTTTACCGCGTCGCTTCCAGCGATCCCGCTTCTCTCCACCCTTCTCCATCTTTCTGTTTTCCCTGTCGTAATGTTGTTTCGGCAGCTCACACTGTCGTCCAGTGAACCAGAGCTTCTCCTTATTTCACCAGGATACTGTGGGAGGACGTGAATGCATCCCCCGTGCTCATTTACAAGAAAAAGGAGCGGATGGCAGGTTCGTCCACATGTCTCCATCACACGCAGAACACAACACCCACTTTCACCTGGGAGGGGGACGTACACGCAGCACTTTGTCACAATAACACCATTATGTTGACATGGAAATCAGTGTCGCGTTTAAGACGCGACTCTGTGCCAGCGGATTTTCTTTTCGAAATATACGGGATTAAAGCTGCTTGCTGCATCTTGGCGGATGGACGGAGAGAGAGAGAATAAGGAACGGTTTTAAATGATTGTCGCTCACATTCTGTCCATTTGCACGCACGCACGCACGCACGCACGCACAGGGTATTATGTAAACTACATTTACAGGTCCACCCTCGTCGCACTGTTGCAGTATTAGTTGGAGCCGTGCTGATGTTACGACAGGTTGTAAATCAGGTTGTAAATCATTTCTTATTGCAGCGTTAACGTTCTGAAGGCGTAACGTCGCTGTTTTAAAGCTTTTATGTTTTATAATCTAAAGCTGTGAGATCTTCATGTTGTGGAAGTATGAGTTCCTTCTGTGCCATGTGACAGCCCGGGCCAACTTCACTAACCCTTACCCAGATGTGCTCCTTGTGCTCGCGACCTGATTGGCTCGATAGTCATCCGGGCGACAGGTGCATAGGTTGCTGCTTTTACCCTCCCGTCACCCGTCATTTGCACACACACACACACACACACACACACACACACACACACACACACACACACGTGTTTGTTGTTATGTTACTGCAAAGTAAGCCTTTTCCTCACCCCCTCCTCTTTAGAGGGGTTTAATTAGAGGGGCGTGGAGGTGTCCTTTAGAGTCTTAAGGTCACTTTCCCAACAATATCTATGTTTATGTGTTCATAAACATATGTGATGGTACATAAAGAAAGATGTGAGATGAAACAAATGTGAGCACACATCCTTACAGAGAAGCTGTGATCAGAATGCTCTATTTCTTTTCAGTGTAGTATAAAATTCAAAATCAAATTTGGTCTCTGCTTTGAAACCATCACACACAGGTGGCGCTGTGGGCTGCCATGCAAGGCACCTGGGGAGTATTTCAGGGTTAAGGGCTTTACTCAAGGGCCCACAGTGGTGCAGAGTGGAGTTTGAACTGGTGACCTCTTGGCCCTCTTGGTCTCAAGCTCGCCGCTCTACTCACTTTACTGTTTTTAGCAGGGCCTATGACCAGGCCAAATTACTATGCAGTGACAGATTCACAGATAAACATGAATTTGTTTATTTCACTGTTCTCTTTTAACAGCAAACATTAAGCCTTCATCCCTGCATCACCCATTAAAGAGCAGTTAAAAATGAAAAGCAGATTGGTAATGCAATACACTGCTCTCAGACCTGCAATGCAACACTACCCTCTATTGGTCAGTCACTGCCATGTGCAAATAATAACCCGCCTTTGTGTCACTTCACTGGGCAGTGTGTGTGTGTGTGTGTGTGTGTGCGTGTGTAGGTGTGTGTGTGTGTGTGTATGGGCGACACACACACACACAGAGTACAGATCTTATATATTTTTATATATTTTTACTTAGTGTATTTACCTTTTGGCATCAGTGTGGGCAGCTAAGCAAGAATTTCATTGCACAGAGAACTTGTCTTTTTGTGTAAATGACAAGAAACACTTTGAATTGAATTCAATATAGTGAGAACTTTTTGACAGGTCCTCACAAAGGGCTGTTTGAGGGTTAAGACCGGGTGGTTAGAATTAGATAGGTCAGAGTCAGGGTTACAAACTGTAATGGTTAAGGGTAGGGTATTGGGCAAGGAAATGCATTATGGCAATGACTGTTCAAGTGTAATCACAAGGATGTGTCTGGCAGTCTTCAATTCTTGGTGTTCAAGCCTGTTTGTGTGTTTCTTTTTGTGTGAATGCGTATTAGTGTCCTGTTTGAAGGTGTGTGTGTGTGAAGCGAGTGATTGATCACTCTCTTCATTTGCCCTGCTCTGTGTTCTGTGTATTTACACACATTGTGTTACGCTGTGCATTATTCTGATTTAAACACTGTGTTTGCTTTGGTGCAATTGTTTATTCTAATAGTATTTGTTAGATTAGATTAGATTTACTTTATTCATCCCACAACAGGGACATTTCCATGTTACAGCAGCAGACAGAAAGTAAGAAATACACTCCAGGAAAAGTAAAGTACTCTAGAAAGTAAAAAATATGAATGAAATTATACCTAAAATAAAAAGTTATTGTAATGTAAAAGTGACTTGTGAATAAATAATATTGCACTGGTAGAGTTATACATGAGATAATGATATAAAAGTAAAAGTAATTGCAGTGTAAAGTGACCTATAGATAACATAAATAATACTGCAGGGGTGAAGTGATACATGAAAATAAAAATGTGATATGAGAATATTGCAATATAATTCTGATAAGATGACCAAAAAATAATACTGCAGAGGTAAATATAACAGTGTCTACAACATGATTCAAGTAGTGCAGGTGTTGTAGAGCCTGAAAGTGGTCCGGATGAAGGACCTGCGAAACCTCTCCTTCTTACACTGTCTGTTGCTGAAGGATCTGCTCAGTGACCCCACAGTGTCATGTAGGGGGTGAGAGGTGTTGTCCATGATGGATGCCAGCTTATAGGATCCTTCTCTCCCCCACTTCCTCTATGGAGTCCAGAGGGTAGTCCAGGACAGAGCTTGCCCTCCTGATCAGTCTATTTTTCCTGCTCCTGTCCCTGTCCGTGATGCAAACCACAGTATAGAAGATGGCCTAGGCCACCACAGAGTCGTAAAAGGTCCTTAAAAGAGTCCTGCACACTCAGAAGGACCTCAGTCTCCTCAGCAGGTGGAGGCGACTCTGGCCCTTCTTGTAGAAGGTGTGGGTGTCCAGTTTATTGTTAAGGTAAACACCCAGGAACTGTCCACCACCTCTATGTCCGATCCCTGGATATTCACAGGTATAAAGTGGGATGCTTTTCACTGGAAGTTAATAATCATTTTGTCTTACTGGTGTTGAGCTGAAGCTGGTTGAGCTCACTCCAGCTGACAAAGTCCTTGATGACCGTCCTGCATTCCATATTGTTCCCCCTCAAAAATACAGCCAACACTGGCTGTGTCATCAAAGAACTTTTGGATGTGGCAGTGTGAGGTGTTGTGGGTGAAGTCCGAGGTATAAAGGGTTAAGAGGAAAGGGGAGAGCACCGTACCCTGAGGGGCACCTAAGCTGCAGAGCACCACGTCAGACACACAGTGGAAGAGCGTCACATACTGTGGTCTGTTGGTGAGGTAGTCTGTTATCCATGCAGCCAGGTGTTGATCTACCCCCACACTTTCCATCTTCCCTCTGAGCAGTGATGGTTGGATTATGTTAAAAGCACTTGTGAAATCAAAAGCAGTGATCTGTGCAGCAGGTAGATCACTGTGTCATCCAGCCCAATCCCAGGCAAACTGCAGGAGGTCCAGCTGAGTGTCCACCAGGGGTCGCAGGTGTTGCAGGGTGATCCTCTCCATGGTCTTCATCAGGTGAGAGGTCAAGGCAATAGGCCTGAAGTGGTTGGGCTCCCTGGGGCGCGGTGTCTTCGGCCACTTCTCCAGTTTCCTCCTGTAGCAGTCCTTCCCCTTCCTGATCTTGTTCCGGAGTTCCTTCTGGACTCTGCGCAGCTGAAGACCCTCTTCTTCTCATTCAACTGGCCTTAATCTCAGGGGTCACCGAAGGTTTGTTGTTGGGAAAACACTGCACCAACTTGGAGGGCACAGTGTTCTCCTCACAGAAATTAATATAATTCCTGATGTAGTGGGTCATGCTGTCGATGTCACTGCTGTGGGGGCTGCAGAGTGTTTCCCAGTCTGTTGTCTGAAAGCAGTCTCTGAGCCTGGCACTGCTCTCCTCAGACCATTGCTTCACAAGCCTTATCAAAGGGGTTAGCGACCGAGTTCATTAATACATCTGGTCAATGAAGTGTATAGTGAACAAAATGCTGCTGTGATAGTTTATATATGAGCTGAAGAGGAAGAGTTTGGGGGCTGAGTAGGAGCAAATAAGCCTTTAAGCACAAGAATAGATATCAAAGTTGGAATTATTTTTTTCAAAATCATTAATGCCACTACAATTATAATCAATCAATCAATCAATCAAATTTTATTTGTATAGCCCATATTCACAAATTGCAATTTGCCTCATAGGGCTTTAACAAAGAGTACAGGGTGTGACATCCTCTGACCTCTGACCTACACCCTCAACAAGGGCGAGGAAAAACTGCCAAAAAAAACACACCTTTTAACAGAGGAAAAAAACGCAGAAACCTCCAGGAGACACTCATGTGAGGGATCCCACTCCCAGGGATGGACAGAAGTGCAGTGGATGCCACGTGTACACAACACATCAACAACATGACTTATAATTAT